>SJYC01145796.1:0-99398 GCA_006408675.1 Madoqua kirkii | reverse complement strand
CTTGCATTTGAGTCCCTGTGTCAAGGTCTGCTTCTGGCAGAAGCTGGCATGGGTGACTCGGGGCGTTAGAGCAAGCATGGGTCCATGGATCAACTGCCCAGAGCTGCCCAACCTGCAGTGCAGCAGGGTGTGGCCTGTCATATGTGTGACCCCAGGGTCGCAGCATCTCAGAGGCAGGTTTGTCTCCTCCTCATTGTTTCCTCTGCCCCCGACAGCTGGAGGGGAGGGAAACAACCAAGATGACACCAGAACACAGAAGGTGTGGGTGTCAAAGCCAATGTCAATCAGAGAGTAAAATCATCCCACCAAATGATTCAACTGTGCAGACAGACCTGTGAGCAAGAAGTAAGTTTTGATGGACAGACATCGCTTGGTGTTGCCTGGTCTTAGGTAGAGTTCTCCAGAAGCAGATGTTGAAATGAAAGTGTGAGATGGTCATTAGGAACCCGCCCTTGTGAAAGGAGGAGCCAGAGATGAGCAAAGGGGAAAGTAGAATTAAGAGCCAGTTAGGAGTCCCCCAGACCCAGCAAGAAGGGGTATGAGAAGCTGTGCCCATCAGGCTGAATGGCCAGGCCTCCAGGTCCTCCCCTTGCTGTTTCTGGATGGGTATTGGCTATCCCAGGAAAGCAGTGATGCTGCTGAAACAGCAGAGGCTGCCCCAAAAGGAATGAGAAGCTCCAGGCTGACCGCTGCCCACCTTTCCTGCAGCTGTGAGCCAGTCCCTCTTTGACAGGGGTCCTGGGAGCTTTCATCAGTAAGCAGAAGGGGCATGGCTAGTGGTGGGAACACGGGTGTGCTTGAACGCTCTGGTCCTGCCTGCACCATTTACGTGTTATAGTGGCTACTATGGTGCCAACTTAGCCCCATGGTTTGGTGGAAAGATAGCACCCAATGGATAGTCATGACGTTGTGTTCACACGATGTCCTGTGGTTAGGCATTCCATCTCTATCAGGAATGGAATTTTTAACACAGTATAAACCATTCTGTCTAATTAATTAATGTATATGACATTCACGCATAGTCTAAAGAAAGCATTGGGCTTCCTTGGTGGCTCAGTGGTAAAGAATCCACCTGCCAATGCAGGAGCCTTGGGTTGGGAAGATCCCCTGGAGAGAGAAATGGAACCCCAATCCAGGATTCTTGCCTGGGAAATCCCTTGGACAGAGGAGCCTGGTGGGCTACAGTCCGTGGGATCCCAAAGAATCAGACACAACTGATCAACTGAGCACACCCATGGTATTCAAAACTGAGGCTTGTCATTTACTAAAGATGGATGTGCATTGATTTTATGGCCTTTTAGGTGTACCAGGGCACTTTAGGACCTGTTTTCCACCAAGTGTGGGAATCTCCAGTGAATTCTCTCCTCACCACTGACACCTCCAACCCCGTGGCATTTGCTGGATTGTGGGGCCCTACTCTGGGACCCACTTGAAGCCAGCAGCTCCATGTCACCAAGATATGAAGACTAAGTACCCAGGTGAGACCCACCAGGAGCTGTGCTGCTGCTTTCATGGTTAGGACAAGGGGTCAAGATTCAGCACTGTCTTCTACTTTAGGGAGAGCGTCTTGGCATGCCTCTGACTGCGGGAGCCCTGAAGGTATAACAGGCCCTGCACCTCTTTATG
The DNA here is from genome assembly GCA_006408675.1 of Madoqua kirkii. Lineage (NCBI taxonomy): Eukaryota > Metazoa > Chordata > Mammalia > Artiodactyla > Bovidae > Madoqua > Madoqua kirkii. The sequence goes on along the minus strand of SJYC01145796.1, from coordinate 97,772 downwards.
GGGCCTGTCTCGAGCCCCTGAACCCCATGTGTCTTCTCATGGCCTTGGCACACTGGCCACCTCTTGCACATTCGGCCTGATCAACGTCATATCGCCACTGTCATGGACCAATGGGACTCTCTGAGGATGTCCAGATGGCCCAGATTTCATTAGGAGAGAAGGCGGGGAGGGTCACTCACCCGGGGACAAATCTGCAGGAATATTTTGCTGTCCATTCCAGATCCATTTGTGCCGTCCAGAAAACCATCTCTGGACCTCTTTTCTGATTGGGAGGGAACAGAGCTCAACTGTCCATTCAGTGGTTGCAGATCTTCACTAAGTTCCTTCACAAGGATGACATGCCTGGCACAGAAACTGATTAGGGATCCTTATGTTTTTCCAGTGGTCATGGATGGATGTGAGAGTTGGACTGTGAAGAAAGCTGAGCGCCGAAGAACTGATGCTTTTGAATTGTGGTGTTGGAGAAGGCTCTTGAGAGTCCCTTGGACTGCAAGGAGATCCAACCATTCCATTCTGAAGGAGATCAACCCTGGGATTTGTTTGGAGGGAATGATGCGAAAGCTGAAACTCCAGTACTTTGGTCACTTCATGAGAAGAGTTGATTTACTGAAAAAGACTCTGATGCTGGGAGGGGTTGGGGGCAGAGGAGAAGGGGACGACAGAGGATGAGATGGCTGGATGGCATCACTGACTCGATGGACATGAGTCTGAGTGAACTCTGGGAGTTGGTGATGGACAGGGAGGCCTGGTGTGCTGCGATTCATGAGGTCGCAAAGAGTTGGACACGACTGAGTGACTGAAATGAACTGAACTGATGAACAGTCATCTACAGTTACCCTCTAGGATTCCTCCTGTTTCTATGAGGGCTGGATAGACGAATCCCAGCAATGTGATGGGAACCTTGTCTCTGGGTCTTTTAGCTCTTTTAAGAGCGATGCTTGGACTTTCCTGGGAGTCCAGTGACTAAGACTCTGAGCTCCCAGTGCAAGGGTCACAGATTCAATCCCTAGTTGGGAAACTAAGGTCTCACATGCCATATGGCATAGCCAAAAAATTTAAACAAATAAAAGTGATGCTGACCACACATCTTCCTGGGGTAGGATAGGTGGGCTGGAGGGGATGAAGTTCCCATTTCCACTTGACTTTCTCCACTGATATGGCTTTTATCTTACAGAACAAGGATCAGCTGACCAGAACAAGAATCCTAAATATGTATCCAGGAATCAGAGCAATGGCCCCTGTAGGGGTGGGGGATCCATGGGCCCTGTGGGCCCACGATACAACAGAGTTTTGCTATGACTCCGTTTATGATCCAGGACTCATCTCCCATCTCTGATCAGGAGGGAATCTTGATGAGGCTCCTGTGGTTTCTGAGCATACTCTCGAATGTTGGTAAAATGGAATAACCGAAGTGTTTCCTATAGCATCACCATTGCCATATGCAGGGGGAACTGACAAGATAAGTAGCCTGTGGAGAAGCAGATCCCTTGGCTAAGGGATACAGTTCGTGCTCCGGGCTCTCGTTGTGCCATGCTGTGCTAGATTCTCCCTGCCAGCGTCCCTCTCTGGACATTTGCCTCCTGACTCTGGGCAGTGATCTACGCTGATGGCCTAACATCTAATCAGCATGTTTGAAACAAGGGGTAGATGTGCTCAGGGTTGGAAAATCCGAGGCAAAGGTGTTTTCCAATCGTGGAAGGAAAAGGGACCTGACCAGTCAGGTGGGATGAGGAGTGAGGCAAAGGGAGAGGTGACCACTGGCTGGAAGGTGTGGAGAGTTGCGGGGGGGAGCAGGTCCCAAGGAAAGAAGGTTCCCAGGACATTGTGAAGACATGAATGTCAAGGAGCAGAGAATTCTCTTTGCCAAGAGAAGGAACACCCACCTGTTCAGGTTTTAAATCTGATGTTTCTCTCCCTGCATGGAAGACACATCAAATCGGTTTTTTTTTTTTTTTTGATCCTCTCAGAAATAAAAGAGCAAAGCCTGACAACCATAAGGCCCTTCAAATGAGGCTCTGGCTAAAGGCACACAGGATGTCTGTGAAAGGGCTTCAGAGGAGCTCCAAGTCCCCAGGTCAGCTGTTCCTTTGCAGAATCAGGCTGTTGGGACGTAATAGTTATGATCACTAGAAAACCAGTTCTCAGGATAACAGCTCCCACACTCTGGGTGTATTTGACAAAGCCTGTCATTTAGATAAACCCAGCATCCTTACTGTTCTGATTCTTCAACCAAGCTCTAGTGGAGAGCTTGCCTGGGGTGAAGTCCTCAAGATCTTATAATTAGCCTGGAGATAAGCACATTGAAAGTGACAGCCCAAGGTGGGGTTTTCTGAGTATTTTTCCCCCCTCTCCCTCTGCCTCCACCATCAGCATCTTTTTCACCCAGGAGTTGTACTGGAACATCAAGCTTCTCAGGACCACTAGCATCTACCATTTTGAAAAGAAATGGAAATGAACAGATATCTCATTTTTGTTCATCCCACAATCTGATTAAACCGGCCACCAGTCCAAGGCCCCAGCAGTGGCCCCAGCCAAAAAAAGCCACCCCCTGTACCAACGCAGGACCGGTCAGCAGTGACTCGCACATCTGTCTCCTGTCTGATGTCCTGAGCCACTCCGAGCGTGTCTCTTCCCTTCATGCATGTGTCATTATGTGTCAGAATATATTACCGTGCCCAGCCGTGATCTAAGCTGTTCTTTTTCAGTTTAATTACCAAGCTCAAATCACTGACCCTGTGTCTGTTTTATTAAGATGTAGCTGAAGATAATGAGTAATTTGAGAGGGGAGAAATTCCAATTTCCTGTCGAGTTGCCTTCGCGTGAGGTCCTTTGCGGGATGGTAACTGCAGTGCCGTAGATCTTGTACTCAATCCGTCTGACCAACTCGCCCCCGCCTAAGCCTGTTAACCTCCTGTTTTGTGGGCTAAAATAAAGTACTTCCCTTGAAAGGTGTTTATTATTTCTGTAAAAACATCAAAAAAGCTACTGGAGCCCAAGTCACCTGTTCTGAAGATCAAAAGCCATCATACCAGCTCCCTAGGAAATGGAGTTGTCCCAGCCCCAGGGGCTTGGAAATAGAAGTAACTGGTTCTGCCCAGTTTTTGAAAAGAGGGTAATTCCTCCATGAGCTCTGAGAGAGTTTCTCTCTGCCTCAGAGTGCCTGCCACCCATGGAGTCCACACTTCCATCACGAGAGTGATTTTATGGCCACTCCAACCTTCTTCCTGACAGCCAGCTCCACAGCAGGCATGCTGGATGCAGTAAATGCTATTCCCATGACAGTCCATCCCTCACCGGGCACTCGGGCTCCGTTTTGACACTAATAAAGTTAGTGCATGGAGATCCGATTACGAGAAGGAGCAAATGAGATGTTTCATGAAGTGAGTCTGTGATGGTTCATTTCAGCGGGGAATAATTGTATCTCCCAGTGCATCCTCAAAGAGTTTACCCAAAGGTATTCATTTACACAGAAGGCAGGAGGCAGGCATGACTGCTTTTATTTCTCCAGTTGAGAAACTAGAAAACCTGGTACAGGGCTCTATGGAGCTTGTGTGCTATAGATGTTTGTCTTTATTTGGGGGGCAGGATGGGAAGCAGGTGGGGAAAAGAAGAAGTTGAAGGGAGGAGATGGAATAGACCTGCACACTTCTGGGCTTCCCAGGTGGTGCTAGTGGTAAAGAACCCACCTGCCAATGCAGGAGACATAAGAGATGTGGGTTTGATCCCTGAGTCAGGAAGATCCTCTGGAGGAGGGCATGGTAACCCAGTCCAGTATTTTTGCCTGGAGCATCTCATGGACAGAGGAGCCTGGCAGGCTATAGCCTTACAGTCGAGTCAGACATGACTGAAGTGACTTAGCAGGCACACACACTTCTGAGTCCCACTGACATTTCTACCCTGCGTAACTGCAGAGAATTTTCCCCAGGACTTTAGAGTCATTGTACATGGTGGGGAACCTAGCATCCTTTGGATTTTCTGGTTCCATGAAGACCCCTCTGACACCATGCCTCTCCCTTCCCTGCTCTCATCAGCTCCATCTCTTTTAGCCTCTTTGCTTTCAGCTCCTCACTGACCTCTTTCTGACACCCTGCTTTGTACTTTTCCTTCACCTCTTCTCTTCCCACACCCTTCTTCCACTCTGAAGTAGCCCCGTGGCAACCAGCAGTGTACACACTCAATAAAAAGCCCTCAAACAGAACTGAACTGTTAGAGCAAGAAAGTCTAGCTGCTTTTGACCTGGTAGCCAGCCCAAGTCCAGAACAGCAAATGCGAGAGCTGGCTTACCCCGAATCCATATTTCAATAGTTTGCCTAGTTCAGTTCAGTTCAGTTTGCCTAAGGATAGGGTTTAAACCTTCATTAAAAAAATAATAATAAATTGCTTGTTTGGTTGCCTAAAATAGGGCCCAAAGATACTGACTAATGAACCCTCGGTAGGCAGATTCCTCCCTCCAGCAAAGAGAATGTAGCTGAGACACCCAGCTTCCCTGGTCCGTAAGACTCTACTCTTAATGGTCGAGACCTGCCCACCTCTCCCCACTCTGTTTCTAGCGTTTTATTTTGTTGATTACAATTTGCTAGGTAAGGCTGAATGGAAAATGGTGCCCACAGAAAGCCATCAGGCCACATTCTTCTACCTTGGACCAGACCTCTCTCCGTGGAAGGAATCCCATGCGTGAAGCAGCATGTCTACCTCTACCCATTAGATTCCATCAACATCTCGCCCATCCCCACCAGAATTCTAACAATGGGAAATGTCTCCAGACATTGTCCAATGAGAGTAAAACCACCCCAGTGAGGACGTAAATAATAGACACAGATGAAATGCCAAATTAAACTTTCTGATTAATTTGGGCTACTCACTTACAGTGGACAAATACCCACAAACAGCAAAACATACTCACTGTGCCTTCCTTCGTGTTTCTAGTCTCAGGGCCAATGATCTATTTAATAAAATTTTGGTTTCATCCAGCTTATGGTGGTGATTTAGTTGCTAAGCCATGTCTGATGCTTTGCGACCCCATGGACTGTAGCCTGCCAGGCTCCTCTTGTCCATAGGATTCTCCAGGCAAGAATACTGGGGTAGGTTGCCATTTCTTTCTCCAAGTGATCTTAGACTCCTAGGTGACACCAAAGTTTGTTTTTAATTAATTTATTTATTCTTGGCTGCACTGAGTCCTCGGTACTGCCCAAAAGCTTTCTCTAGTTGTGGTATGCCAGCTTCTCATTGCAGGGGCTTCTCTTGTTGTGGAGTGTGGGCTCTAGGGTGTGGGCTTAGTATTTGTGTCTCATGGACTTAGTTGCTCCTTGGCATGTGGGATCCCAGTTCCCAGACCAGGGGTCGAGCCTATGTACCCTGCATTAGCAGGTGTATTCTTAACCACTGGGCCACCAGGGAAGTCCTAACACCAAAGTTCTGGTGAAACTCTGACAACCCTGGTATGATATGTGCAGCTGTGGACACTGAGCCAGGCTGGGGCGCTGAGCCCACACTCCACTCACTAGCAACTGTTTGATGACTTCAGGAGAAGATGGAAACTGTGTCTGAGCAAATCCATCCAAGTTCTGGTTCAAGGGAGGAAAGAGCATGGGGCAGTGAAATGGGACCCCACACTCAGCAAACACTACTTCTCCACCCAATCCCCCACCACCCTGACTTCAGTCTCCCTGCCCCCACCCTGCCCCCCACCAACCCAGGTGTAGACATCACTGTGCTTTTTGTTTTCCTCACCTGGCTACCACCAGGCTCCCTGTGGATTATTTATACGAAAGCACCTTGAGGAGTAGAAGACTCGGAGCACATGAAAGGTTTTTCCTTCTTCTTTGTCTGGGTCACATCTTCTAGACCCTGGAAGGATACCAGACTTTGCACATGGCATTTCCTGTTTAATCAGCAAGCACTCCATTTCAGACAGCTTAATGGCCTGTGAGTATAAGGAAGATGTCACATTGCAGAAGACAGTTTATCATCTGCCACTGTTGACATCTTCCAGAGGAGGGACTGGAGGAACAGCCCCAAATACAGATCTTCAAAGTTAGACTTGAAAGTGATTTTTATGCATTGGGCTTATTGCTTGCTTTAAAGAAAGGCGATATGGAGCTTAAGGTTGTATTTATTCCAATAATGCAAACTTTGGGAAAATATGCTCCTTTGAGCCCTTTGAAAAAAGTCACCAAACCTAAAGTCTGAATCCGTTGTTTGTGAGAGCAAGGATATTTCTCCTTATCTTTTTTTCTTAAGATAATTTTCTTATTGTCAGTTCCACTGATCTTTTCTTTTTTGCATAATTTTATTGACTTTTTTACTTTTGGCTGTGTGGGGTCTTCATTGCTGTGTGGGCTTTTCTCTAGTTGCCACATGCGGGGCCTATTCTCCAGTTGCGGTGCACAGGCTTCTCACTGCAGTGGCTTCTCTTGTTTCAAAGCACGGGCTCTGGGGTGTGTGGGCTTCAGCTGTGGCTCCCAGGCTCTACAGCCTGCCACACGGGCTCAGTGAGTCTGCAGCATGGGGGGTTCTTCCCAGACCAGGTATCAAACAAGTGTCTCCTGCTTTGCCAGGAGGACTCTTGACCACAGGGCCACCAGGGAAGCCCATCCTTAAATCTCGATTGGCCTAATTGCCCTAAGATGTAGTAGCATGGAGGGTCTCAACCTGGAGGAGCGTGTGTCGGAACCCTTTAGAAGGCTTGTTGAAATCCACACAGTTAGGCCTCACCTCCAGAGTTTCTGATTCAAGGGTCTGGGATGAGGCCAGATAAACTGCATTTCTAAACAAGTTCCCAGGGGCTGCTGCTGCTGGTCAGGGTACCACACGCTGAAAATCATAGCAATAGAGTCAAAGTGAAGCAATAAGCCTTCCAAGTAGACCTTGGTGTCCTGTCCACATCCCCATAGCATCACCAGCTCCACACCTGAAGGCTATCACAGCATCCCCGGCCACTCTCCACTGCAGAAATGCACTGGGCCTGCAGAGATGCTGGACTGATGGACAGTTCATGCCCTCGGAAACAGCCCTGAATTAACCACAGGCAAGATGGTGGTGGATCAATATCCCAGGTTCCCTACCCCTTGGACAGGGTCATTCTGAGCTGTGGCTCACAAAAGTCCTACAACTCCAACTGTGGTCCCGGCACCAGTACTGTTTTCTGAGCTGTTTGTTACTGATCTATGAAGAGCCAGGGACTGAAACTGAATGTGAGAGATTAGAAACTTTTAGAGTAATTTGATATTTTCATTTCACAACTGTTGCCATGAATAATAAGGAATATGGGGCTTGGATTTTGTACCCTTTTTTCCTCCATCTTACCGTATTTTACGAAAACATCAGCCCTCCTGAGTTTGCCAAGATGAGTGAATTCTGCATGACAGAAAGCATGAAGAGCACTGTCCTGCACTGTCTCTGAGCCTCTGCTGCCCTCAGAGGCCAGCAGTCCATCAGGGACCCGGCCTCGGCTGCTTCCCTTCCTGCTCTTCTCCAGGTGTTTTCTGGGACCCCGTCCCTGATAAACGGCTTGCCCTCAAATCGACATCTCAGGCTTTGCTCCTGGGGGAACCCAACTTAGCACACTTAACTGATGGGGTTGAGAGCTGCCTCCAGGAACAGTGACTCTGGTCCCCCAGGGGTCTCCGAATGGAGGGAGATGCAGCCTTTGTGGGTGGAGGTGAGGATGGGGAGAAACAGTGAACATCTGCCTCAAACACTCCTCGTACAGAGGACAGGCGGTGGCACTTACTGCACATTGCTCTTCACGGCAACTCCTTAACACGTGTAAATAGGTTGCCTTTTGAAAGGCACCTATTTGGCACCCCTTCCCTCCTGCCTTCCACATCCCTGGCCCGCAGGCCCCATGCTAGCCACCTGGGATTAACAGTGAAAAAGTCTCAGCCACCCTAAATTTCTCAGTTGGATGCAGAAGGACAGACAGATCGGAGTGGAAGATAAATTCATAGACCCGAGAGGGTACTGAAGACCTTCCTTTTAATTTTTTAGAATACCCATTTAATTTGACCTTTTGTCTGCTTGCTTTAATATTTACATACGTGGCTGCACCAGATCTTAGCTGCGGCACACAGGCTCTTCCGTCTTCATCATGGCACGCAGGTTATTTTAGCTGTGGCATGTGGGATCTAGTTCCCTGACCAGAGATCGAACCCCTGACTTGAGATGCACTGGACCACCAGGAAGTCCCTATTTCTTTTTAAAAATGTACTTTTAGTTTTATTGAAGCATTGTTGATTTATAAAGTTGTGTTCATTTCTGCTGTACAGCAAAGTGGCTCAGTTATACATACGCATATTCTTTATCATATTCTTTTCCATTGTGATTTGTCACTGGGTTTTGGATATAGTTCCCTGGGCTGTACAGTAGGACCTTGTTGTTTTTCCATCCTGTGTATAATAGTTTGTACCCACTAATCTCAAACTCCCAATACATCCATCCCCAAAGTCGCTCCATCCCTCCCTCTTGGCAACCATGGGTCTATTTTCTATGTTTGTGAGTCTGTTTCTGTTTGGTAAATAAGTTCATTTGTGTTATATTTTAGGTTCCACATGTAAGTGATATCGTATGGTATTTGCCTTTTTCTTTCTGACTTACTTCACTTGGTACGATAATTTCTGGGTCCATCTATTACACTGCAGATGGCATTATTTCATTCTTTCTTAAGACTGAGTAGTGCTCCTCCATTGTGTATATGCGCCACATCGTCTTTATCCATTCATCTGTCGATGGACGTTAGGTTGTTTCCATGTCTGGGCTATTGTAAACAGTGCTGTTATTACATATGGATGCATGTATCTCTTCCAATGATAGTTTGTACGGGTGTTGCTGTATCATATGATAGTTCAGTTTTCTGAGGAACCTCCGTGCTGTTTTCCGTAGTGGCTGCACCAATTTTCATCCCATTTTATTTGGAAACAAGAAAGCTTCAAATACGGTTTTTTGTAGTTAATATACACACATGAGTGGAGCCACTCACCCGTGTTCACGTATGTCTGCCTGTACCAGCAGGTGGGTGGGGCCCTGGGAAAACCTGTGTATCACAGGGAAGTGAGTGGGAATTGATTTTCTCTGCCTTTCAAGAGACCTTCTGCCTCTCAAAGGCAAACACAGCCGATCTCTCTCCTCCAACTTTAATAACAGTGCCTCTCTTCTCCAACTTTAATAACAGTTCCGTGAAAACCCTGGGGACTCTTTCCCTCGCCTACCATTCAAACCAGATTTACAAGTCAAGGAATGTTGGAAATGAATTAATTACCTCACTAAATACAAGCGGGATGCAAATGAATGTAAAAAGGAAGAGAGGGGTTCTTAGTTCTGCAGAAAATGTTACTAGAGAGATGCTCTTGAATTATTCTTCCTCTGTCTCCTCTTCCATACTTGAATGCTAGATGCACCAACTCATTTGCATACATTATTAGAAGACTCCTGCCCTTTGCCTCTTTTCTCCTACACACACCCAACAATATTTCAACAGAATACTGAAATACATTCCTCTCTGTCGTTTTCAAGGGTATACCGGGAAAGCCTGTATCTTTCTATTCAGCAATGGGCTTTCAATGGCTTTGTGGATGTAGATGTGATTTTCCTCTATGACTTCCAGCCTCTAAGGAGGCAAATGTTTAGGTGAGATATAAAAGTGCCTACATATTTTGTCTCTTGAACCTCCTTTCATTTGATTCAGCTGTGATTTTGCCCACTCCATCAGAACCATCTCTGGAAACTTCTTGTGGAAATTTTTTAAATGATAAAAAAGGAGAATTCCCTGGCAGTCCAGTGATTAAGACTCCATGTTTTCACTGCGAGAGTCCCAGGTTTGGTACCTGGTCTGGGTGCTGGAGAAGACTCTTGAGAGTCCCTTGGACAGCAAGGAGATCAAACCAGTCAATCCTAAAGGAAATCAACCTTGAATATTCACTGGAAGGACTGATGCTGAAGCTGAAGCTCAAATACTTTGGCCACCTGATGCAAAGAGCTAACTCACTGGGAAAGATCCTGATGCTTGGAAAGATTGAAGGCCGGAGAAGAGGGCAGCAGAGGATGAAATGGTTGGATGGCAGCAGCGATTCAATGGACATGAGTTTGAGTAAGCTCTGGGAGATGGGGAAGGACAGGGAAGCCTGGCATGCGGCAATCTATGGAGTCACAGAGTCAAACACAACTTAGCGATCAACTACCACTGGGAACTAACATCCCACATGCTGTGCAATATGGCCGCCCAGAAAATGAGAATAACAACCAGATTTTCACTGTCTATTGCCCTGTGAACTGGCCTTGCTTGGGATACATTGATTTCAGGGGAGGACTGTGGGGATTAAAAAAAAGCAACAAGAAAATCTTCACCCCTCCTCCTTTCAAGCATTTGACTAAAAGTTGCACAAGAAAGAAGAAACGTGTGAAAGACACATGCGCAGAGAAATAGGTACCAAGTCTTTCCCACATCAAGCTGCACTGCTACAGTTCTGCCGTCGAAGAAATGCTAGAGAAATCAGTTTGGGACTACGAGTGATGTTATGACAATCTTGTAGACTCTGCCACTTTAGAATGAATTATCAAGCTGTAACCAAAAAAAAAGTCTCTGGAGCCACAGTTTATCCAATATATTGAATCCAGATTTTGTAAACCACAAAAATGTCATCCTAGAGATCATATGTAGAAACATGTTTTCTTCAGAAGTTTTAAAGTGGAAATCAAATATACAATGAAGACAATTAGATGAAATTTGGAAAAAGCCAAGCCCAGGAGATCTAGGGCAACTTCAGGCTGGGGCCAGTTTGCAAAGGGAATCTACGCTTCCCAAACATGGTAGAGGAAGAGGGTTCCAGGATGAAGAGGTGGGGGTAGGGTCCCAAACGAAGGGATACAGTTCCCAAGGCTAAAGAATCCCAAGGATTTGAATAAGTGGGAGAGAGCAGGATTTTATTTTATTTTTTCAAATCTGCAGTGTTGCATTTCTGCTGTGTGGGATTTCATTTTATCTAATCTTGGGAATTCCGTGTCGGATGATGCTGGTCTCTGCTGTGTGCTTTGCCACCAGGCCAAGTTCAGTCCTGGTGAACATTTGCAGTCACACAGGGGAAGAGTGATTTCCAAAGTTTGTTCTGAACATAGATTAGCAGGGAGGCCTTAAGTGAGCTCAAGTGGGGAAATGCCTGCAGTCTGGGCCAGGGCGGCGGGAGATGGGGGTGCAGAGAACTGGGGTAGCAGCTGCCGTCTATAGGGGCCCTGAAAGTCTGACTCCAGACCCATCACCTCCTTTTCTTGCTGCAGCTCCTACATGTCTGAGTCGAGTTATGTTCTGTAAATGGGGAAAATGATGCCCACGTTTCTAGCATTGGTGATGATTACAGAGAAAGGATGTGAAGCGTGCTGTTAAGAAGTTGGTTTTCTTAGCAATCACTAAGGTGATCTCTCTCCTTGAACCTTGTCTCCTGAATCCTGAACAAGTTGGTCCCAGAAGCTGAAGTTTACTGAAGCATTTGCTCCATGCTAAGTATGCTGCAGGGATGATCTTCCTGAATCCCCACAACAGGGTAAGGGCCACATCATCTCCAAGATGGGAAACTGAGCCTCAGAGGAGTTGAAAGTTTATACTCCTGTGATGGGGATTGGAGCCCACCCAGCTGGGTCCTGCATCCCTGGACCACTGTGCCCCACTGTCTAAACCACACTGTCCTGTTCCCTGCAGTTACCGCTAGCCATATGGGACAACTGACATTTGCATGAATGAAAGCTGAATTAAAAAATCTGCTCTGCAGTCACACTGGCCCCATTTCACGGGCCCACCAGCCATGCATGGCCAGTGGCCGCCATATGGCCCAGCCCTGAATTTCCCTATCACTGTGGAAAGTTCCCCTGGATGGCACAGGGCCTTCCATTTCTACCTCAACCTGGGGACAGACAGCTTATAAAATGGTAAATTTGGTTTTGATTATTCACACGTAAGAAAAGAATTGTGGATTCTCCAAAGGAGCTGCCCAAATGATTCCCATTAACCAGAGGATTGAAATGTCTATTTACAGATCATTAACTGCCTGACAGATGAGGCCGTGTGGGGGTTGGGGAGGGGGTGGGCGTCAGAGGCTGAGTACTGTCTCCAGCACTGGAAGATGCTTTCGACCAAGGAGCAGTCAGAAATGAGGACGGAGAGGAGCCCTCATTGAAGTGGGTGCCACCACGTCACTGGGCTCTGGTCACTGGCTCTGAATCTTCCTCTGCTTGGATTTCAGCCTTAAAGACTGAAAGCACTGGCCGATGCTGCCCCAAGGGTTTGATCTAAAGTTACATTATCTTCTCTCCACCTTCTCATCCTGGCTCAGACACCAGCACGCTGTGCAAACTTTCTCAGGGCCTTTGACCTCTTTGCCTCTGCTTCCCCATCTAGAGATGGGAGATGGGAGTCCCCATGTAGCACCCTGCAAAACTTCCTCGTCCTTTGAGTGACATGAGGTCATCATAGTTGTTAACTTCTTTCCAGTCAAAGTGTGTTTTGATCCCTTCTAGTATTGTTTTTAATATAATTGCATTTTTAACATACTGATTTTCTTTTTATTTATTTATGGCCGCACATATGGGATCTTAGTTCCACCACTAGGGATTGAACCCATGCTCCCTGCACTGGATGCACGAAGTCTTCACCACTACATGGCTAGGGACACCCTCCCCCTAGTATTTATGCTGTTCCCTAACTAGCCTCTGCTGCGTCCTGCCCAGGAAATACAAGAAGCCATCTGGCTCTGTCTTGAGTTGGCTGGGCTGTGATAAATGATGGCATGAAGGTTTCAGGCCGCACACACAGAGCAGAAAGTTGCCTCATTAACAAAGCGTATCCTCGCCTGTTCAGAAACCATTCCTCCCCAAGGGGGTTGCATTAATTAGATATATTTTCATTCAACACCAGGCTGTGGCAGGACCCTGGGCCATCTGGAGACAGGAAAGAGACACCCCATTGCTTGGTTCACTGACATGCTTTGCAAAGCCTGCTAGTGAAGTGCCCCTGAAAGACAAAACCCCATAAAAAGCATGCGTTCTGGCTGAGGCAAACTCCCCCACTGAGTTTCCAACCTAGGCTCTTGCCCTATACAGACAACACTTTGCTAATTAGTGGAAACAGTCCCTCATGACAAGACAAGGCAGTCTGGGAGACCAGAAAGAACTCTCACTGCTAGACTAGAGAAAAAGGAGCGTCTTTAAAGAGCCACTCTTGTCTTTCATGATCCAAGTGGATTGAGTCTGTGTCTTGCCACCTGAGAGCCCTCTGGCTGCAGCTTCTCCATCCTTGAACCCTCAGATGCCCCCTTGTAGCAGCCTAATTAAATATGATGGCAATGATAAGAATGTCAGGATGTGTGCCTCTTCTCTGTAAAAGGCTGGGCATAGAGCTGGGCCCACCCTGGTTTCTCAGGTCTGTAACACGGGCCAAGGCGGGGGACAATGGCTGATGGAAACAGCCCAGGAGATGAGTTGGGGCTCAGATGGGTCTGAATTCAAAATCCCAGCTCTTTGAGACTGATATGTACACACTATTGATACTATGTATGAATCTTCACTGAGTTTCCCTCATAGTTCAGACAGCAAAGAATCTACTTACAATGCAGGAGACTTGGGTTTGATCCCTGGGTGGGGAAGATCTCCTGGAGGGGGGAAATGCAACCCACTCCAGTGTTCTTGCCTGGAGAATCCCATGAACAGAGGAGCCTGGAGAGCTACAGTGTATAGGGTCACAAAGAGTTGGAAACGGCTGAAGCGACTTAGCACGCACACACGCATGAAATAGATAACTAATGAGAACCTATTGTATAACTCAGGGAACTGTACTCAATGCTCTGTGGTCACCTAAAATGGAAAGGAAATCCAAAAAAGGAAGGCATATAAATATAAGCATAGCTGATTCACTTTGCTGTACATTAGAAACGATCACAATTTTATAAAGCAAGTATACTCCAATAAAACTTTTTAAGATAAAATAATAATAAGATAATATAATAAGATAAAATAATGCAAAATTTTCATGCCAAATCCCAGCTCTGCTAGTTTTGGGCCATGGGACTTTGAGTGATTCACTCAGCCTCTAAGCCTCGAGTTCTTCATCCGTAGAATGGGAATACTTAGGTCAGTCATAAGCATGCTTGGGAGAATCACTAGGAGAGAGCATGAGTGTGTAATAAATGCTGGCTGTTGTTATTATTGCTAATAGCAATGATGTCTGGCCTGTAGTTGACGTGAGACTCAAAGGCAGAGGCCTAAAAAGATACTAAAAAGATATTTTTTCTTCTAGGAAAGCAGTTCATTTCGAATGTACTTTCTGGAACTTTCTCACCAGTGTGGACATTTCAGATTCTGGTCTTAACGTTGTAGCAGAGCCCTCTGCAAGGCTGTCGAGGGGATGTCTCCACCTGGGAACTGGGCCTGTCTTGTACTTGGGAGAGGTTTATGGAAAGTAGGGGTCTGACTCAGTTTTCTTCCAGGAAACAGGGCCCTCACGTGGGAGATGAGCAGCCGAGAGCATCCTAGACCCGGGAGAGTGTTCCTGGCCTTTTCTGGAAGGTAGAAAGGCTAAAAATGTGACAGTGACACTCAGCTGATGACTCCAGAGCTCAGACTTCTTGGACTCTGATCCTCCTGCTGATAAGATATAAATGGATGTTAAAAAAAAAAAAAAAAAGACTTCTAGCCATCAGGGTTAAGGAGAAATCATGTTGAGCACTTTCTTTCCCAAATGCTGGCATCTGTAGGACTTAGAAAGTAAAATAACCTTGACTTTGCACTCCGCTGGGTTACGTTTCTTCTGTCTTTGGACCCATTTCCACCTCGCTGCTTGACTCACGTATGTTTCACGCGTTTCATTAGGGTGAAACCTCCCTGATTCACCACGATCTCTGGCAATGAGGAAAATGGGCACAAAAGTCAGGAGAAGACAGGAAACCACGTTTGCAGGCAGGGCCCTCTCACCTGGGCATCGCATCGTTTGCCCAAAAGAGCAAAGGGGGAAATCACCTTCAAGTGAGGGGCACTGAGGTCATGAAAAGCAACCCCCTGCCCCCTGAAGAGTCTCAGCACGGTTACTGTGGATAACAGTAGTTTGTTGTACATTTAGAATTTGCTCAGAGGAGGTCTTAAGTCTTCACACACACACACACTAAGTATGTGAGGTGATTGGTGGGTCAGTTAGCTCTATTAGAAGTATCATTTCACAAAGTATATGTGGATCAAAGCATCACCCTGGACCTTACATAGAAACATGCATACATATCAATCTTGCCTCGAGCAAGCCAGAGGAACTGCGGAGCTCCCAAGGTCACTGCCAACCCCCCATGCCCCATGCTTCTGTCCTGCTGATCCATGGAGCCCTTTTGTAAGAGGGGAAAGGCCATTAAAACCACTCCCAGAAACCCATCTAATAGGCCAAAAGATTGAACTCAACCACGTGTCTCTAGCTGAGTTCTCTTGTCGAAACACGGCATAATGAGCAGTTGTTTTTATTGTAAACGAAATATTTTCCAGGCTGCTCTAATTTGGAAGCTGTGATCAATTATGAGCTTGTCCCCTTAGCCAGGCTCAGGGGTGGGGGTGGCTGTGTGGTTATCAGGTAAGTCACCAAGCAGAGTGTCTGGCAAGTCACAGAGCCTGGTTTGAAACAGAGGAGATGCCATCCAAATTTCTTTCTTTTTTTTTAAATGATTATTGATTAATTTGGCTGTGTTGGGTCTTACAGCACGCAGGACCTCTGTTGTGTCATGCAGGATCTTTATCTTGTGTTATGCGCTCCGGCTGTCTAGTTGTGGCGTGCAGGCTTAGTAGCTCAGTGAAATGTGGGATTCTAGTTCCCTGACTGGGGATTGAACCTGAGTCCCCTGCATTGCAAGGTGGGTTCTTAGCCACTGCAACCACCAGGGAAGTCCTGCCATCCAAGTTTCTAAATGATGACACCAGAAGGTAGTCTTTAGACTTGACCATTTTCCCAACCAGATCCTTTTCTTCCCTTGGAGTCAGAATGTTTTTAGGGGATTCTGAAATTAATCAAGGCATACTATTAAAATGATACAGTTTTCAGGAAACAGGCATCCCTCTTGGAGTTTCAAGGAAAGATCAACTTGGTGCTTCTTCTTATTCACTCCTGATTCTTTGGACCGGACCTTAAAGTTTTCCTGTAACCGTCCTGTGGATAAAGGACGTCATGTGTCCAGGCTTGGAGCCTCAGCGGTGTGTTCACTGGGGCTCTTCTGTTCCAGAGAAGACGGTTCATAGCACGCCATTCTTGGGTGCTAAACCAAAGCTGTTTAGATGTGAAAATGTTCCCAGATAAACAGAAACAACCCAGTCATCAAATTCCCCCTTGACCACTGTGATCTAGAGGCCATAGTGTCTGGAACGGGCAGTGCTGTCAAGACTAGGGATCCATTTTGAATGAGTCTGATTCAAAAGAGAGAGTCTGATGGAAATAAGACTACGGCCATCCTTCTGACCTGGACAAGCTGATCCACGGGGTGGACTTGTCTTTCCTGTCCTCCACCACTCCCTCCCTCTCTTCCTTGCTTCTCTCCCCTTCCCCTTCCTTTTCCCATTTGCGCCCCCCCTCCTTTCCTCACTTTTCTTCCTCCTTCCTTCATTTCTTTCCTGGAACATTCCAGTTCAGTAGTTTATATAGCTGAAATCAACTGGCTAATTGTCAGTTTTTCTCTTTGCTTTGTAGCAGGCAGTGTCTCACCTGAGCTGAATGCTTAGTCACGCAAGATAATAAGACGTACAGAAATACAGAAAATCACGGAAGCATTTTGGAGACAAGCAGGTTATGAAATTGCCTATCAGGAGCTCTAATTGGAAATCACTTCCGAAAGGTTCTGCCTTTTCCCTCTGCACACCCAGCTGCCACTCCCTCCTTAAAATTCCCAGCACTACATATGAAACGGGAATGTTGCAAAAGGTCAAGTCCGCAAGTCTCAGTCACAGTCTCCTGAACGGAACAGAGGATGAAAAACAAAGGCACCAACACGACCTTCAGTGGGGATTTTAATTAGAGACCAAAAGGCAGATGCAAATCTCAGATTTTTCCAAAAGCTAAAATGAAATTGTTTACCCAAGATACCTGTTGCTGACAAAATGTAGTGAGGTCAGTGGCTGGGTTACACATTCAAAGAGACACCTATTTGGCATAAGTCTGTCTGCATAAAGATACTATTATATATGAGACAAAAAACACATTCAAATGATTTTTGTAACCAATGGAAAGAAAAATGTGTTATTTGCATGTCGTGTTAATGTGTTTTCTTTCCCCTGCCACTAATTATGCTATTTCGAGAAAATAATTGGAATTGGCTAGAAGAAATTAAGAATAGAAACTTGCAAATTATATAACCTAATGAATGTAACTTTTGGTAATGAACCTAGTTGCTACTTAACACGCATCGCTAGAGCCTGCATTAAACAGAGGAGCCCTCCTAATTCTTTTAATTCAACTGAACCATTCTTAATAATTCATAATTAAGTCTGGCTCAGAAATGATAGTCTCCATGGCAATATTGATTTCTTTGCTTTTTGTATCTCTGCCAAATGTTGAAAATGACAGAATCCTGTCTCAGAAGGCGAGTGCCATCAACAAAGATCACAGACGCGTAAGAATAACAAAGGGCTTTACCAAAAGCCCTTTCTCTCTTAACTTCCAAGAAAGATGAGACAGAAAATGGTAGGAAATGGAAAGTGGGGCTTATGGGCTCACCAGTGTGGTCTGAGCATGACCTAACAGCACGTGTAGCTGCAAGCAGTGGAAAAGTACTGTCTGTGCTATGAGAGCAAAGGTCTTCCTTCTGGTGGCGGCAGAGTCTGGCCCCACATACCCCATCCCCACTGACTTTCTGCTTGAAAGACCACCCCAGTCTGCACTTACAGAGAAAATGAGTTGAAGGAGGACAAAATAAAAAACAAAACAAAATGCCCTATTTGATCCTCATCTTCTCCTTGGGTCCTTTAATTGAATACACTATCGACTTGAAAATGTAGCTATTAACATAGATTTGAAAAACCCCAAATTGCCCTCCGACTGTGATCACTTGTTTTGCCTGCTCTTCATAAAAATGTCATTCTACTAGGGTTGAAACTCTCCCTGAGGACCTACCACCTGAACCCTGAACTCTGACCCTGAAGGAAATGCAGTCAGCGCCAACACACAGGTCAGAACATGGCTCTTTATTTTTTAGGCCACATGGTCATGAAAACAGTAATACTTATAATAAAAGTAATAGACTCAGTTAAAGTCTATCTTCAGAGATATACACAGGTGTCACTGTATTTTAAAAGTCCAATTAAGCGCCTGCCTCTAAAGGAGTTAGGAAAAGAAACCCGGGTTGCGTTGTGCCTGCTCCAATGCCCAGCGTCTTGGCATTCCGAGTCCTAAAGTCAGAACTTTGTTAACTTTAGAGGATCTCCTGTTTGTGATTTATTGTGTTTTTGTGTTTTTTCTTTAATCCCTTACAGCCAGTTGGGAAATTGCGTCTTACTGAATGGGAGTAAGATTTGTGTTGCATCCTGTACTAGAGACTCTTAAAAATGCCTTAAAATAGCTCACGGACAGCAACATTTTCCAAATGAAACCACTAAAGCATCATACAAGCAGACTGGGGTCTCCCGTTAGGTGAGACCTAACCTCACATCTTTTCGAGGCTGCTTTGGGTCACACACATGAACCCATGCACACACTGTGCGCCTGTGCCCCCCAGGCGTGACCACAAAGCTGAGCGAGCTTGGTCAAGAAGTAGATAGACCTGGGTTTAAACCCGACTTTGCCAACGATGCTGTGTGATCTTGGCCACAGTCGCTGCACCCCTCTGAACCTCTGTTTCTTCGGCTGTAACATGGTGATGACCACCCCTACTCTACATGCTTTCCAGGTCACTGAGAAACTCAAAGTTCATGGGCAATGTGCAAGCAAAGCATAATATAAAGCAGATTGCAAACAAAGAGTCCCAGCTCCTTACATGTATCGACTGTGTGACATTTAACAAGTTACTTAACCTCTCTGTGCTCCGATTCCTTATTTATGAAATGAAGATAACAGTAAATCAGTCTCTTTGTATTTAGTGATTAAGTGAATTAAATGAGGTACTATAATAGTGCTTCTCGTTACTGCTATTAACAATGCTCTGTTTAATCGGCTACACTCCAATATAAAATAAAAAGTGTAAAAATATATTTATACTACTGATTAAAATTTGTTCTTACACTTCAACTAGTATCTGGCAAACAAACAAAAGAACAATGTTTTGTTGAAAAGGAAAGTGAAAAACAGATTGTCCTTTTCTCTCTGAGAGGGACCCAGCTTACGTCCACAGAGACATGGAACATTTATGAAGCTTCCTGGGAAGCCCCTGCAATAAATTCTGAAGGACAACAGGGCCATGAAAAATGGGGTCAATGATGTCATTTTAAAAACATGTCATTCCCACAACAATTGGAACAAATGAGATTATAACTCTCAGATGAATGCATGGCATTGCACACGTCTGTCTCCGCAGGGTCACAACGTGAAGAAACAAGCAGTGAACTCTTGTTCCTTCCTTTAGAAGCTCACATCTGCTGGGCTCCTCCTGGGTGTGACATCCTTGCTAAGGCGGGGAGACCAGTGACAGGGGTGTCCCGGATCTTTGTGGAGCTCAGCATGTGGCAAGGAGAGTGGTGACAAGAAATAAGCATTTGTCAAGAGAGCAACAAAAAGGGGGTGCAGAGACCCAAAGGAGGGGTGGTGAGTGCAAGGGAAGGGGTGGGGGGACAACTCAGAGCTGGAGGAGTCATCTGGCTCGGATGAAGAAGGGTCAGCCCACATGACAGAGCACAGCGCCCAGAGGCCACCCTGGGGCGCGGAGCTGGCTCCAAAGAGCCAAGAAGTGGGAGGCAAGGAGGAGCTGAAGCCCAGAAAACCGTGCTGATGACCTAGGGTCTGGTGCTGTGGCTGTGAGCTGTCACAGAGGCTCTGCACTGGGGCATGATGTCTCACTGATCAGTGCTCACTCCAGGTGGTGTGAGGGTCGGACCAGGAAGGGGAGAGATAGCAGGCGTTAGAAGTTTTGGCAAGAGACCACTGGACTGGCTGCCCCCACCTCCCAAGTCTCATCCTCTGATGAGAGCACAGGAGGGCAGTGTGGGGCAGGTGCTTCTCCCCAGCATCAACGTCACCTGTGCTGGGCTGGGAAATCCAAGGAAGAGGGAGAAAGTGGAGATGAGGACAATCTCCCTGGTTGGTGTGGGAGGAGGCTGAGGACCTAGACAAGGTCGGCAGCCTCATCCTCCCCCTCCTGCCCCCCACCCTGGCCTGGACTGTCCCTTTTGAAGACAAGGATGAAGAGGTCTGGTGTGAATTCCCTGGGATGAGATGCTAGATGAAGTGGCACCCCTTACTGGACCAGTCTGGATGGTCTTAGGAAAATCACTTCCTCACCCTGGAGAGCATGCTACACATAATGAGCACTACTCGATTCAATTCACACTGAATAAATTAATTGACAAAGAGGCATATGGAGAGATGCATAAATTCCTCATTGAGATGCATCATTGAAAATAAGGAACTGATCTGGAAAAAGATTGTGTGAGCATCTTCAGTAACCCCGTGGTGGTCAGAAAACCTCAGACGTATCCATAGGTGATTAGAAAACCTTCCACGCATCTCTGGTCCCTGTTCCTCTGGCTACTGCTGCTGCTTCTACTTTCGTTTGAAAAGCTATCGATGGCCTGGTGCAGAGATCCTTGTTTTTCTATTCAAACAGCTTTCTGGAAGTTTGGAAAACAGAAAATATTCCCCTAGGGTGTAAAGAACACACACATTTCAAGAATGAGTAACCTGGCAGAGAGAAATTAAAAAGTTGGCTGTGGGTAACACAGCTGTCAGGCACCAGTGTTTGATTATCAAGGTTTAAAACTACATGCTAAGTAAAAGTTCCTTCCACTGGGGTATCAGGAGGGACTGTTAGCTCCCTCTCAGATTCAGGCTTTTTTAGCCCCTCAAACATCAGCTTCAACACCTGTTCAGCTTTTCCCCTCTCTCTCTCTCCTTCCTCTTTTTGAACAAGCAAAGCCACTGCGTACTTGCCATTTCTCCTCTGAAATAGCTAAGATTTCAAGTGACAACAAAATCTGAAATACAAATCAGTTACTCCCCAAAGTGACAACAGCAAAGCTGCTGAGAGTTACCAAGGGCTCCCCCGCTCCATCATCACTTGTGAGATCCCAGTGCATCGCATCAGGGGCCAGTCCGCGGGCAGCCTGGGCAAGTGGACCAGCCACATCAGAGCCCCAAATTCCAGACAACAGAGTGACACTTAGAAGCAGAACATTTTTCAAATTTCCTAGGACATGATTATTGCTCTTGGCATGGGGACATCTGGATCCCCTTTCCCTCCTGAGGACACAGTTCTGCTCAGACAGAGCTGGAATAAACGTTCAGCTGGGGAGGGAAGGGATGAATTTATGGTTTTGCCTCACACAAGATGGGAAGCATTTGTACACAGGCACATGTGGAGGTGCGCCCCCTGGTGGTGATAAAAGGCAACTGCCTGTGGAGTCAGAGGGCTCAGGTGGGAAAAGGCTCCTTACTGGTTTTACTATTCAGAGGCCAAGCTAAGCCACCTCGGGCCTCAGTGTCCTCATTTATAAAACAGACTAATATTGTTCACGGATGCTGTCAAGATCACATGGGAGAATGGAAGGGCAAAACCGTGGCATGATGTCCAGCCTCTTTATCCCCAGCTCTCCATTTGTTATCTGTTCACTCTTTCACTAATTCATTTATTCACTTATATGTCCTAAGATCAGTTAAGGTCAGGGTCAGAGTCAGGATTAGAATGTAACTAACCTTGTTAGGGACCAGGCACCACATGGGCACTCGCCAAGGAGCTGTGAACAAGAGAAAAATTTCCTTTGCATGAGACTCTCATGGCCTGAAGAGGAGCAAGAAAAAATTCAGACTGGGTTCCATGCTGGGAATAGACTGCACCTGTGGTGCCTTAAGGAGGCCTGGGCCAGGAGGAGATAGTCAAGGCCAGCACTCTGTGGTTGGGGTCACACCCAGGCAGTTTTTCAGGAGTTGAGCCCTGAAGGCGAGCAGGCAAAGAGTGTCCAGAGAGTGGAGGGAACAGCCGGAGGGACACCTGCCAGCCCAGGTGAGGCAGTTCAGGTCCCCAGGAGCAGAAGGGAGGGCACTGGGAACCAGGAGGAGATGGAGATGGAGCGGAGGCAGGCCACCCAGGATCAGGCCAGGTTACTGCAGCCTCTTTCTTCAGACGTGAGGGGCAGGATGGAATGCTGGGCAACCAGTGTGAGTCACGCGAGTTACTGGGGCAAGAGCCGTGTCTGCCCTCAGGATGCAGGCCTGGCCCTCCCGATCTTTCTGCTCCCCTCTCCCCACTTCTGGTCCTCCTTGGATCAGAAAGGGCCACAAGGGGTCTAGTGTGTTGGAAGAGCCCAAGGGGGCTGCTCCCCTTGGTTTCTGTCCCAAGCAAGCACTTCTCTTGTGTCACCTTCCAGAGGTGTCTTATCAGGATAGAGGTGTGTTCGGCCTCTGTTCTTGGTGCCCAAGTGGTACCGCACTGTCTGCATCACCGGTCACATTCACCCCCAGCAGAGGAGCCTAGGTGTGAAGGCAGTGTTGGCAGCAATGTTGCAAAAGCAAAAATCTTTGGAACAATATGAATGTCCATCACTAGGGAGTGGGTTGTGTGGGTTACAGCTGCATTTCTCAACCCTGGGAATATTGATGTTCAGGCCCGGGTGATTCTCTGCTGTGGGGTGTCCTGTCGGTTGTAGGACGTTTAGCAGTATCCCTGTTCTCGGCCCACTAGACGCCAGGGGCCCCCCTTCCCGAGTTGTGACAACCAAAATGTCTGCAGAGTTGTCAAATGTCCCTGGGAGAGAAGCCCTGCTCCCCCTGGGGTTGAGACCCCCGGGTTCCCTGTCACATTGCACAGCCCCCCAAAGAAGGGAGAAAACCTTTACTGATTTGGAAGACCCTGAGAAGGGCCCAGAAGAAGCCCTCTCTCTTGAAGTTAGGGAACAACCATGGGAAGAACCCCCAGGCAGGCCCGATGAGGCCTGGGGGTGGCCGAGAAGATCACCTCCTGTGAAGGCCAGCAGAGCAGACAGAGGAGAGAAGGTCTCCCTGCTGGTTGGCTCTGCAGCTGCAGAAAGCATCCAGAAAGCTGGTGAAGAAAAGAGAAGCCTCCAGAACATGCATCCCTTGAAAGTTTGCATCCCTTTCAAGTTTGTGGGGCAGACCCTGCCCTGGGAATTCAGAGGCCGAGGGGCTGCGGGGCTGCTATGTTGTCCATCTTCTCGGGATCCAGACAAGGGCCAAACCTTCCTGAGGACCAGCCCTCTTGGAGTCCAGCGGGCACCACTAGACAGATGTCAAGCCATTTAGAACATTTAGAAGCCCCCCTCCCACCCTCCATCTTCCGAGTCATCTGAAACCCCCCAGGATCTCAGTGTGCCCAGCGAATTCCAGTTGGCGGCAGATGAACATGTTTTCCCTAACAACGTTCAATATTTGCAAGCGGTCCTCATCAGCTTTATTGACAGAAACTCAGAGTGACCCCGAGAAATGGACTAGATGAGCTGGCAGAACTGTCCACGTTGGGGAAAAAAAGTCCGCTTTTGTGGACATTGAATTGACGTCTGTGTTTCCATAAACCCAGGCGTGGGAGGAAGCGTGCTCACTGCCGCCTTGTCCATTTTCCATGCCGTGCTCTCTCTCTTTTTTTAACACATAAATGCGCAAAGAAAACACATCTTTTGCCTCCTGTCCTCCCCCGCCTGATGGACAGCTGGAGCGTTGCTGATTGCTGGCTCAGCGGATGCTGGGGGCCCAGGCCTTGGCCTCCTGTCCTGGGCTGCAGAGTCAGCTAGGCGGCCTGAGCTCGGCTTCTTCCCTTCTGTTCTTCCCCCTCCTAAAAAATGGGGAAATCGGTCCCTCTTAGGTTAAAAAAAAAAACTATGGCTTAAAAACCGAGAACATCTGGCTGGAGAAGATTGTTTCTTGGAAACGTCTCCAGGAGTTCTGTGCATGCCAGACCCCCTCCAGGGATGCTTGGACGTGAAGTTTCTGCAGCCCAGCCAGGAGAGGGAGGACGAACCAGGACTCGAACTTCAGATCCAGCCAGCACCACATCCCCAAATGGGGAGGCCAGACACCTACTCCCCTGCACCGAGATAGGCAGTCCGTGTGCAGAAATGCCATCTGAACCTTGAGGCCCCACGGCCCCCAAACACCGTTAAGGGAGTGCAGAGGCCCATCGACCACTCTGGAGCCACAAAGACCCAAGTCTGAAGGCCAATCTTTTTCTGCCTGGACACTCCAGGTCTTGGGTAAGAGATGTTTTGAGGTTCTGCAATGCACAGACCACCCTGTCCAACCACTGGGGTAACTGCAGGGAATCCAGGAAATGTCTGGAAAGCATTTAGCGCAGAGTCAGGTGTTGCTACCTTGTGAAATACTGTAGAAGTTTGTGATAACTCATGGTTGGAGGGGGGCACATTGACTTGCCCCCCTTACAAACTTTGGTAACTCTCCCCCACTTCTCCCCAGCCTGTGAGGGTCTGGAGGGGCCCTTTCCTGGCCAGCAGGAGAAAGGCTGAGGCTGTCAGAACTCCCTGTTCCAGCTGCCTGCGGATGGAAATTTCTCGTTCTTGGACTGCAGAGAGATTTCTTCCAGCCAACACCTTGGGCAGCTTATCTGTGAGGCAATAGCACCCTCCTCTGGTCAGAGAGTGGTATTTCCTCTAGAACTTTCTCTGGATTTCAGACAAACTCAGTTGTGTCCGACTCGCTTAGATCCCATAGACTGCAGCACGACAGGCTTCCCTGTCCTTCACTATCTCCCAGAGTTTGCTCAAACTCATTTCCATTGAGTCAGTGATGCCATCCAACCACCGTCTCATCCTCTGTTGTCCCCTTCTTCTCTTGCCTTCAATCTCTCCCAGCAACAGGGTCTTTTCCAGTGAGTCAGCTCTGCATCAGGTAGCCAAAGTATTGGAGCTTCAGCTTCAACACAGCTTCAGTCCTTCCAGTGAATGTTCAGGGTTGATTTCCTGTAGGATTGACTGGTTTGATCTCCTCGCAGTCCAGGGGACTCTCAAGAGTCTTCTCCAGCACCACAGTTCAAAAGCATCAGCTCTTCTTTACTGTCCAAGTCTCACATCCATATATGACTAATGGAAAAACCGTAGTTCTGACTATAGGGACCTTTGTTGGCAAAGTATCTGTACCCCAAGAGTAAGAAGATGGTTGCTGAGTTCCTGCTGTGTCTGTGTGTGTGTGTGTGGGGGGGGGTGGTCCTGCCAAGGGGCAGGATTTCTCCAGGAAAATAAAGGCAGCCTGGGTTCCTGCCCGCATAGTTGACCACAAGCTCATTGTGGACTTTTGCCACCCTAGGGGCTGCCTGGACCCCTGCTGGCACTGACACCTCCCCAGCAAGCACAGAGACCTTAGAAAATTGTGTGCTGTTTGGTTTGGAAAACTCCAGAGAGCCAGGCTTACCTGGGGTTTGTTTATCTGTCAGAGACTCCATGGGCAATGTCTGAAGAAAAGAGAAATGCAAGGTCCATCCATTTGGTGACACCACACCCCCGCCCACTCCAACCGCCTGCCCCAGATTAGCAGGGTTTTCAGTGACTTCCAGGATGGTCTGAGAAAGGGCAGCAGAGGTGGAAGACATGGCTTCCACTGGAGTCCAGCTCTGTGACCTTGGGCAGGGGACCAGTGCCCCTGAAGGCCCTTCTCCCAACTCTGCGGGGCTCAGTGGCCCCTCCCCTCCTCACCTCCGAGGCCAGCCTGGCAGATTTCCCCCAGCAGCTTCGCTCAGACCCAGAGCTCTCAAGCTCCCTGTGGGTGGAGTCTAGAGAAGGTGGCAACCTGAATTTTGTGCACGATGGTGATGGCAGTCCAGTCTCTACCACCGGAAACAGGACCCATAAGCACGTGTGATAGTGAAGCCAAGCATCCCTCAGCAGGCAGGGAACACTTTCACCCTCACCATGCCCAGGCCTGTCTGGAAACTCACTGAGCGCTCAAAACAGCCCGAGGGAGGTGTGAACACCGTCTCTATCTCACAGTTTGGAAAACAGAGGTTCACGTGGAGTGAGCAGTGTGTCACAGTCACAGGGCAACCTGGATTTGAACTCAAGCACTGGGCTCTGTGTCCCAGCTCAAAGCTTTGGTTTTGTGACGGTAATCATTCTGTTTATCAAGGCACCCAGAACGTTTCTGGCTGTTGTTATTTTTGTTGATATTTACTTATTTGACTGAGCCGGTCTTAGTTGTGGCACCTCGCATCTTTAATTGAGGCATGTGAACTGCTTAGCTGCCGCCGGTGGGAACCAGCTCCCTGAGGAGGGATCCAACCTGGACCCCTTGCAATGGGATTCCGGAGTCCCGGCCACGGCACCACCAGGGACTTCCTCTTAGAATGTTGTTAACGACTAGGCAGCATGCTTTGCAGGCATCATCTTTCCTAACCATAGCTACAAAGGGGAGGTGGTTTCCATGACCATTTTAGAGACAAACTGAGACACAGAGCAATGTGTGCCTCAGCTCCACGTGGCAGAAGTGGTTTTCAAGCCAAAGATATGACTGCCTTTCCTCCATCCCACCCACCCCAACACTGGCAGCTTGAGACCCCCGTGCTGGCTTGTGCTGCCTCTTATCTGGAAGGTGAGCTAGCCTGTCCTCCACTCCCACGCATATCTGAACCGGGCTTTGCAAGATGCCAAAACGCATCAGTGGGGGCTCCACACGAGCCCCACATGAGTCTCCCCGGCTTCCCGCCAACTAACCAAGCCTCGCGAGTGTTTAAAATAGTTCGTGCAGTTCCCGCAGACGTCCACGTCTATGTTGCAGTCACAGAGCCTGCTTCGTCTCCCAGCGGTGAGATCATGCCAGATGCTCATTAAAAGAAACCGCACCGTGGCAGCGGAGTCGGCGCATGCGCAGTGGCCGCAGCAATCCCCACCGGCCGAAGGGGGGGATTTGTGTTCTACTGAGCCCATCATATATTCACAATCACTGTCCTTCCATCCACCTCTGAGTCTCTAGGCCTGGGGTTCTCCTGCAGGGAAGCGCACGTGGGTCCCTCCCACCTCACACGCTGAGCCAGTCACTGCACCAGGCCCTTCTTGGCCATACTCTTGACGGTCCACAGCTTGTGGGGACCCTGAGACCCGAGTGGCAGCTCTCCCCCCTCCCCCCCCGCCCCCCCCCACCACCCCCCACCACCCCCATGGGCTCGGGAGGCAGGGCTATCCCAGCCAGACAACATCTAGAATGTTCCTTGAGTACCTACTATGTGCAAGGACCACACAAGAAGGTTGTGCTACACCAGTGTCCAAGACGGATGTGTCCCTGCCCACATGCCAGAGGGACACAAGAGGACCCCAAAACAAACAAGAAAACAGGAGGGTATGGCCACCAACTCCAGTATTCTTACCTGGAGTATCCCATGGACAGAGGAGCCTGGCAGGCTACAGTCCATGGGGTTGCAGAGTCAGACACTACCTAATCGAGTTAGCAAGCACTCAGGCATAGTCTTAATGGTTTGAAATAAAATGACAAGTTGATGTGATATTAAAAGTCATCAGGAAAGAGGAAGGCTAGATGGGGGTGGGGGTAGGGGGCAGTGTGTGTCAACGGAAGACGTGAGACCCAAATAAGGAAGCAGCTGCTTGGCAGGGATCTGGGGGGAGGCTCCTCTAGTGAGGAGACCAGGGCAAGTGCAGAGACCCTGGGGCAGGGACAAGCCCTGCGGGGTCCCCGCCCTGCTCTTCCAGGCCTCGTGGGAAGGGAGACTGGAGACCCAGAGAGAGCTGAGGCCCCGCAAAGTAAGGCAGAAGCCAGCATCAGGGCTGTGGCCTCTGCCCCTCAACTTGACCCTGGCCTGCACCAGCGGCCATCACGCAGGGTCCCAGCTTGTGGGCGTCTGCATCTGGGAGATTCAAGCGCAGCAGGGGGCCTTGGAGCCCACCCCACCTCTCGTCCCCTGAGCCCGAGGACCAGCTGGAATGAGCAAAGCACGCAGGCGTTTGTGACGTCGCCAGATGAGACCGTGACTAACGGCCTCACCAGGTCCAGAGGACACAAGGCAGGCTCAGGGTGGCAGATGTTTGAGATGATGAGGGAATGGAGGCAGGTGGAGGCCCCAGAGCCAGCAGCTCTGCACCCGCAACCAGCTAGACCAGCGCCGAGGGGATGGAGCCATCCTGTGCGTGTACGAGTGGAAAGGCGCTGGAAGACGGATGGATTTGTGCTCAGGCAATCTACAAAGAGGCCCCCCATCTGCTTCCCATTAACAACACAGCCTTGCTCTGTCGTTGTTGTAAACTCAACCAAAAATTCATTTTTTTCCTTAAATGAAGTTAATAGTTTTTAAAGTCGCCGTATATCGACTTGGGTTAGATCCCTTTGCAGAAGTTTATGTAACCCCAACTTTGAGGACCAAGCCCCAAAAGTGCCTTTGTCAACCCGAGATGAGTATATCTGAAAAGGGAGTCTCTAAAGGAGAGTGGTCCCTTCTACTTCCCAAAGAAGGGGCCCTGGGCTCAGTGGGCGGTGATCTGGGCTGTCCACTGGGCTACCTGCTCTTTGAATTGGTTGCACGTTGGAATGATGGGGGAGTTGGAACAATGCAGATGGCCCAGCTACCTGGAGTTCTCTTGGCCCCATGTAGCCTGCAAATATGGTTGCAAAAATCTCCCTAGGTAATTCTAATGAGCCTTTAAGTTGGCAAACCATGGTCCTACCTCCGAGGGTGGCTGTAAGGATAAAGCACCTACAAATTCTGCTATTGTCCTCATCATCGTAATGGCAATTATTTCTTTTACTTGAGCAGAGAAAATTGAGGCTCAGAGAAATCAACTGGTCCAGCCAATCTGGGCTGAGCACCTGGGTTTCTGTGATTCCAAAGCCCCATGTTACAATGGAAGCTATTTTAACTTAGCCAAAGTAAGAAAAGGTGTATTATTTCTGTCCTAGCCCTAATCAGCAATCACTTTACAACTTTTGTGTGTGTTTCAAGCAATTGACAGTTTGCAGGGTTAAAAGAATCAGAGGGAAATTAAAAGTTTCTCCCTGAATTGTGCCCCAATTCCAGATTCTGGAGCAGTTTGGTGGAACCTGGAATCTGTGATGCACTGTTGTAGCAGAAAGTTCTCGACTTGGGGGCCTGGGAGGAGAGGGCAACAGGGACCCTGCCCTGTGCACAGGTGCAGGCTCAAGGGCCTGGAGCCAGGGAGAGAGGCAGGAGCCTGCCGGAGCTCTAATGTCTCCAAGGTTGCAGGTGAGCACCCCCGGGCCAGGGAGGGAAGAACCCTGGACCTTGTGGCATGGTGATCAGCAGCCTGGGTCTCCGACAGGCAGAGGAGGGGAGTCTCAAGTCAGGGCTCCTAGAACTAAGAGGTGGAAGTCCAGGATTCGGGAGCCGGTCCTAAAAGCTTGTAACTAACTTTCCTTTATTCATCTTTTTACCTCCTGCTCTTGAACGTGGTTACCTTATCTATGTGGTTGGGCATGCATCTGAGTGATTGGGAGGGCTTATTAAAAATAGACCGCTGCTCCTCCTCATCCTGAGGTCCTACTTTACAACACATCCGGTTGAAGGAGAATTTATGCCTAACCATCCCCAGGCAGTGCTTGTCCAGAGACCGGTTTGAAGGCCACCATTTTGACTGATGTTCACAACAGCCTTTTGAGGGAGAGAGGAAGGAGCGGAAGTGCCGAGGGCAGAGGCAACGTGCCTGGGGCCCCCCGGCTAGAAACTGACAAAGGCAGGACTGCAGCACAGGCGCGCTGACCCTGAGCCCAGCGCCACAGCCGGGCACCCGCTCCTCACTCCAGGGCTGGTTCTCAGACAGGGCCCCGAGTCAGGGCAGCCTCTGAGGGGGCAGGCCTCAGATCAGACTGCACGGTGACCCCTGGCCAGCTTTCTCAGGGCTGTCTCCATGGTTTTGGATGCATGCAGCAGTGAGCAGTAGTTTGCAGTGAGCAACGGCTAAAAGCAAGACCATAGTCGCTTGACCCAGATCAAACCCTGGTCACCTGGGTGGAAACCATGAACCTTAACTGCGAGACTTCAGAGGCCAGTGCTGCAATCTAAGTCCCTAGTCCTTGCCTGCCTCGAAAGGAGGAATCTGACAAGGAGACAGAAGGTATTGAGGGAAAGAAAATATTTAGTAGAAAAGCAGAGTATATGGAGAAAGAGGCTTGAGTGAACTCTGCGAGAGAGTCGCCTTTGGAAAGTTTACGTCCTCTGTAAGGGGCAGTCTTCCGGTTCTCAGTCTTCTTCGTAGCCAGTCGTCCCATTTTGACTCCCTGGCTACCCTGCCTCAGGACCGTCCACTGGGTACATGCACACACCTCAGTCAAGATGGACTTCATCGCAGAGGCAGATGGGAGGAGAAGACCAAGACTTACTCGCATCCTCTGCCTTTTTGACCCTGTGAAGTCTTCTTCCACGTCTGCAGTATCTGCCTTGCCCCAAGGATGGGAAATGTATGACCTCTTGATCTTCTAACAGGGTTTAGCCCCTCTCTGTTCCTGCCAGAAAATGTCCAGTGTCCGGTTGTCCGCCCTATTCCTGTTGTTGTTTCTTATATCGAAGCAGATCTTGAAATGTAGTCAGAAGTCTGGTCATAAATATGTAGCCTGGAGCCCATTTGTCTTTTGCCTCAGGAAATGTAGATAGGGAGCTGGTAGTCAATGTCCGGCCCAGAGTCCATCCTTTTGTTACCCCAGGAAGTGTGAACAGGAGGCCAGTTGTACATGTCCGGCCTGGAGCCCATCTATCTCCTGCCTCACTCAGACCAATTCAATCCAAACCCCTGGGGTGGCACCAAGCGTCCGGTGATTCTACAGTGCAGGCACGCTAGAGACCTTGAACTCCCAGGGAACCCAGGCTGCCTTGGAAGCCGAGCTGGACTTCAGGAGGGGCCAGGGGCTTCCCTGGTGGCTCAGACAGTAGAGAACCTGCCTACATTGCGGGAGAGCTGGGTTTGATCCTTGGATCAGGAAGATCCCCTGGAGAAGGAAATGGCAACCCACTCCAGTATTCTTGTCTGGAGAACTCCACGGACAGAGGAGCCTGGCAGGCCACAGTCCATGGGGTCGTGAAAAGTCAGGCACGACTGAGCAGCTAACACACACATGCAGGCAGGTGACCACCGCCCAGCACAGGGAAGGTCTTATATGGTCAGCTGTGCCCCCAGACAAGGCTCTGGGGCAGTCAGGCCCTGTGGTGGCCAGGGTGAGAGAAGAAAGGGTGACCATGGACAGAGGTCCAGCTGGGGTTGGCAGATTAAAATACAGAACAGTAGATCTGAATTTCAAAGAAACAGCATTTTAAAGAGTACAAGTTTGCCCCAAATATTACATGGAGCAATCTTCTACTAAAAAGAAAAAGTATATATTTGCTGTTTATCTGAAATTCAAATTGATCTGGGTGTTCAGTAAGGTTGTTTGCTAAATGGGGGCAACTCTAACCAGGACCCAACTCAGAGGACGGGCCCCAGCCCTAGGGGGTAACTGCAGAAGCAGAAATTCAGCCCCCTGGCCAGCATCTGACAGTTACTTCCCACCTGCCTCTGATGCGGTGAGATGACACAAGGTAAAATTTACCATTTTAACCATCGTAAAGGTATAATTCTATGCCATTAGACCTGTGTGCCATCAGACTATAGGTTTTTAGAAATTAGTTAGTGGATTTTTTGCTGTGCTGCTCTTTGTTGCTGTGCACGGGCTTTCTCCAGTTGTTGCAAACAGGGGCTGCTCTCCAGTTGGGGTGCGTGGACTTCTCTTTGCGATGGTTTCTCTTGCTGTGGAGCATGGGCTCTACGCACATGGGCTCAGTCATTGCAGCTGGAGGGCTCATTTGTTGCGGTGCATGAGCTTAGCAGCTCCCCAGCACGTGGGATCCTCCTGGACCTGCAATTGAACCGGTGTCCCCTGCCCTGGTAAGTGGACTCTCAACCACTGGACCACCAGGGAAGTCCTGAGGACTGTAGATTTTTAAGTGCACAGTTCTTTTGCATAAAGTACATTCACAGTGTTGGGCAACCATGAATAGAACTTTTTTATCTTCACAAAGTGAAACGCTGCCACCATTAAACAACAAAAGTGAAAAAATGAAAGTGTTAGTCGCTCAGTTGTCTGACTCTTTGTGACTCCGTGGGCTGTAGCCTGCCAGGTTCCTCTGTCCATGGAACTCTGGAGGCAAGATTCCAGGGGAATCTTCCCAACCCAGGAAACAACCCCAGGTCTCTTCCATTGCAGACAGACTCTTTACTGTCTGAGTCACAAGGCAAGCCCCTGTTGAACAAGAACCATCCCTCCCATTTGCCCCTCTCTCCAGCCCCTGAACTGAGCAGCTAACACACACATGCAGGCAGGTGACCACCGCCCAGCACAGGGAAGGTCTTATATGGTCAGCTGTGCCCCCAGACAAGGCTCTGGGGCAGTCAGGCCCTGTGGTGGCCAGGGTGAGAGAAGAAAGGGTGACCATGGACAGAGGTCCAGCTGGGGTTGGCAGATTAAAATACAGAACAGTAGATCTGAATTTCAAAGAAACAGCATTTTAAAGAGTACAAGTTTGCCCCAAATATTACATGGAGCAATCTTCTACTAAAAAGAAAAAGTATATATTTGCTGTTTATCTGAAATTCAAATTGATCTGGGTGTTCAGTAAGGTTGTTTGCTAAATGGGGGCAACTCTAACCAGGACCCAACTCAGAGGACGGGCCCCAGCCCTAGGGGGTAACTGCAGAAGCAGAAATTCAGCCCCCTGGCCAGCATCTGACAGTTACTTCCCACCTGCCTCTGATGCGGTGAGATGACACAAGGTAAAATTTACCATTTTAACCATCGTAAAGGTATAATTCTATGCCATTAGACCTGTGTGCCATCAGACTATAGGTTTTTAGAAATTAGTTAGTGGATTTTTTGCTGTGCTGCTCTTTGTTGCTGTGCACGGGCTTTCTCCAGTTGTTGCAAACAGGGGCTGCTCTCCAGTTGGGGTGCGTGGACTTCTCTTTGCGATGGTTTTCTTGCTGTGGAGCATGGGCTCTACGCACATGGGCTCAGTCATTGCAGCTGGAGGGCTCATTTGTTGCGGTGCATGAGCTTAGCAGCTCCCCAGCACGTGGGATCCTCCTGGACCTGCAATTGAACCGGTGTCCCCTGCCCTGGTAAGTGGACTCTCAACCACTGGACCACCAGGGAAGTCCTGAGGACTGTAGATTTTTAAGTGCACAGTTCTTTTGCATAAAGTACATTCACAGTGTTGGGCAACCATGAATAGAACTTTTTTATCTTCACAAAGTGAAACGCTGCCACCATTAAACAACAAAAGTGAAAAAATGAAAGTGTTAGTCGCTCAGTTGTCTGACTCTTTGTGACTCCGTGGGCTGTAGCCTGCCAGGTTCCTCTGTCCATGGAACTCTGGAGGCAAGATTCCAGGGGAATCTTCCCAACCCAGGAAACAACCCCAGGTCTCTTCCATTGCAGACAGACTCTTTACTGTCTGAGTCACAAGGCAAGCCCCTGTTGAACAAGAACCATCCCTCCCATTTGCCCCTCTCTCCAGCCCCTGGTAACCACCATTCTACTTCCTGTCTCTATGAACTTGACTTCTCTAGGAATCTCATATGAGCAGAATCATACAGTATTTGTTCTTTTGGGACTGGCTTATTTAACTTGGTATGATGTTCTCAAGACTCCTGCATATTGGGGCATATGTCAAAGTTTCCTTCCTTTTAAAGGTGGGATAATACTCCACTGCGTGGCTGTACACCTTTGTTTATCCATTTATGACAGGGAGTTTGGTTCCCCATATTGGCTGTTGTGGATAAAGCTGCTATAAGCATGGATGTACACATATCTCTTTGGGTACACACACAGAAGTGAAATTTCTGGATCATATGATAATCCTGTTTATTGTAAGTTCTCACCATGTTAATTTCCGCAGAGACTCCCCCATTTTCTATTCCCATCAGCAACACACAGAGATTCCAGCTTCTTCACATACTCACCAACACTCATTTTCTGTTTTGTGTTTTCTGATGAGTACCCCAGTGGGTGTGAAGTGGTATCTCATCGCTGTGGATTTAATTTAATTTTAATTTGTGTAGTTGGAAGACTAGAATAATATTCTTTGATATTCAATTTTGTTAGGATTTCATTTCACTAAAAATTCAGAAAAGCAATTTTTATATTAAAATAAACAATTGTATCATCTAATAATTGCAAACCTTAAATGTATTTTATGGGAAAACAAGGTACTTCACAAAGAAACGGTGAAAGTAGTTGCGGGGGGCTGGGAGGTGGGAGAAATAGGGAGGAGTGGGTAAAAGGAACCAACCTTAGCTGTGAGATGAATCAGGTCTGAGGATCTAATGCATAACAAACTGACTGCAGTTGATAGCATTATTATAACTGGCATATTCTAAGGCTGTAGAACTTTAATATTCTCTCTCACACACACAAAGATAAATATACACTGTGATGGATGCTAATTAACTAGATGGGAGGAATCCTTTCACAGTGTAGACATCCATCAAAGCACCACCATGTAGCCTTTAAACATCCTGTAATTTTATTTGTCACGCTTTAGCAAAGAAAAAGAAAAAGAAATGGTGCTAATGTTAAACCCCCTTAGGCTTCTTCCTCTAATTTCGTGTAAGAGCTGCTTGGGAAAGCTCATCAGAAATTTTCAGGAATTTTATAAGCGGCTTATTAACATTACTAAAAATCAAAAATTTCATGGGACTTCCCTGGCGGTCCAGTGGTTAGAACTCGGCACAAGGAGCACGGGTTCGATCCCTGGTTGGGGAAGACATCCCACGTGTTGCGTGGCATTGCCCAGAAAGAATTAAAAATAAATAAAATTGTTTTAAATTAAAATGTTCACACATAATGATTAAATAAATTGTATAAAAAACAAGGGAAATACTTGCTTTAAAACCGTCACTTACTATTTGACCGTGCTTTACTACGCTCTGTGTTTACGGGCTGTTTGTGTCGGTCGCATCAGTATAGTAGAAACACTTGAAAGGTGCACATCTCTGCCCAGCTCCATTTCAGCAATGTCCTTCATAGCTCGAAATCATCGATGGTAGGAATATTTACACTCTGGAAATCAGCCCTGGTTATATTGTTTGGTTGATTGTCTAGACTTAAGCAAGTGGTGGGGAAAATGTTAATAATGCAAATTAACCTCCAATCTGTGTCTTGTCTGTGGCTGTTGCACTGTGAACAGCACAGAACATGAAGGAAATATTCTCTCCATACTTGAAAGCTATTATCTCCTGCAGCCAGGAAGTTACTCCCATCATTGCTGAGTGAGTGAAGTTTTGACAGCTGTCTTTGCTGGTTCACTTTTGTATCACTCGTTAACATAAATGAAAATATCAACCAAATTTACGGTCAGAACTAGAGTTGTTTGTCAATGATGTGAGCCAAATTCTTTGCTAAGTCAGATTTCAATCAAGCGATCCTTTGCCACCTGCTCACCTGCCTCTGGGGTTGGCAATCAAATTTGAAAACTGACAATGGATTTTGCAAGAAATCTGACTTATACTGAAGCTAGAGTTGCATGGAATTTACAGTAGAGACTTGTAACATCATTTGTGGGTTGTTCGCTACAAACTATTCAGTAAATTTTATAACTAACATAAACATATATATGTACACATGTGCACACTCTTTTTTCCCCCTGGAAAGCCAGTACTTAAGCATTTGCCAGTGAGCTATGGGTCCTGCCCCACTCCAGAGCTCACAGATAGACATCACTTCCTGCTGGTTCTAGAAAGGCATGAGAGGAGTTTGGAGAAGCACAGCTGAGACCCAGGTATGCTCCTGAAGGACACAGCTGCATTTCTAAATCAGCCTCAACTAACAGAAGGTTCTTGGGCTCTAAGGTGATCAGCTGGCCCTAGTGCCTTTGGCTTTCTTGATTTCAGCCTGGAATGTCCTATGTCCCTTTGTGCTTGTTTCCTGACTGTGGAGGGTGCTAAGTCGCTCAACTGTGTCTGACTCTTTGTGACCTCATGGGCCATAACCCACCAGGCTCCTCTGTCCATGGGATTCTCCAGGCAAGAATACTGGAGTGGGCTGCCGTGCCCTCCTCCAGGGGAATCTTCCCAACTCAGGGATCAAACCCAGGTCTCTCTATAGTCTCCTGCAGTGACAAGTGGGTACTTTACCACTAGCGCCACATGGGATTGCAAAGTTAGTGACTTCAGACAACACAGATGTGTTCCTTTGGCATGCTGGAGGTCGCTAGTTCTCAAGTACCACAAATAAGTTAAAAAATAATAATTATAGGAGAGCCTCATTCCTTCTGGAATGTTCTGGGGAGAATTCCTTCTTTACCATTTTGAGCTTCTGAAACTACCTTCATCCTATAGCTTCTGATCCATCTCCCATCTTCAAAGCATCTCACTCTCTGACTCAGTCCCTCCTGCTTCCCTCTTGTAGAAGCTTCTGTGATTCCTTTGGACTATCTGAATAATAAGTATAACCTTCCCATCTCAAGATCATAAGCTCATTAATATCTGCAAAGTCCCTTCTGCTGTCTAAAGTAACACATTCACAAATTCCATGAATTAGGATGTGGACCTCTGTGGGAGCTCTTATTCAGCTAGCTCCCTCCAGGAAACCCTGCAATTCTGGATAAACCAGTATGGTTGGCCATCTATTAAAGGTGGCCACTCCACCTTTCCCCAGAATCGCTGTTCCATTAAAGCCATTTTCCTGGGAACCTGGATACAGGATGAAGCCTGCCTCCCTGCTGCTGGGACTGCCAGGAGCCCTGGATCCCAGTTGACAAGCAGGGGCAAACGATTTATCACCCAATCTGGTGACCCCTGTGTCTTTCCACTTTGGATGTGACCAGAATGATTCATCTCCACCTGACAGTGTGACCTTGTGAAAATTAATTAACCTTTAGGGGCCATGATGGCCTCTATCAAATGAGAGTAATAAACCTTCACCTTTCCATTGGTGTGGGATGAAGTGGGGGAGGGCGTGGTGTCCCTCACGGCATGGAAACCTCTAGAACATGGGGCTTGGGTTTCAATCAAATCCTCATTGTTATGGGCTTGTTCACACACTTGTGTCCTTTCAAAAAGGGCTTCTTGGCTCCTAAAGAAGAACAGCAGAACCAAGGCTGGTTTGGAGCCAAAGGAGAGAGGCTGCCCAGGGAACAAGCCCA
This sequence comes from Madoqua kirkii, assembly GCA_006408675.1. Classification (NCBI taxonomy): domain Eukaryota; kingdom Metazoa; phylum Chordata; class Mammalia; order Artiodactyla; family Bovidae; genus Madoqua; species Madoqua kirkii. The sequence goes on along the minus strand of SJYC01145796.1, from coordinate 60,546 downwards.
GGGCGAGGGGTGGAGCTGGCACCCAGGAGGTCCTGTTGGTCCCTACTTGTGCTCCGGATTTGGGCCACATGCTGGCCTAACTCTGTGTCCCTGTGTTGGGGGTTATGTAAAGCCAGGGGACAAACCCAGGCACTTTATCATTAAGAACGGGCATGCAGAAAATCTATTTCTAGTAAAGGCTGCCACCTGGTGGACATCAGGTTACACGGCACAAAGTGAAGTGAATTGCGATCCCATGGACTATAGCCTACCAGGCTCCTCACTCCATGGAATTTTCCAGGCAAGAGTACTGGAGTGGGTCGCCATTTCCTTCTCCAGGGGATCTTCCCGACTCAGGGATCGAGCCTGGGTCTCCCGCACTACAGGCAGACACTTTACCGTCTGAGCCACCAGGGACGCCCAACATAACACAAACCTGTCGCAAAAAGACAATTACTGTGTTTCCACTCATTCGTTCACACATTCATTCTTACCGGAGAGAAATGAATTAACAAGAGGCAGAAAGTAGAAGGGTGTTTGTCAGGGGCCAGAGAGAGGGGGAAATGAAGGATTACGTCTAGCGTGGACGGACTTGCAGTTTGGAAAGATGAGAAAGCTCTGTGGACCGTGGTGATGGCCGCACAGCACTGTGCGTGCAGGTGATGGGGCCGAGCTGTACCCCGATGAACGGGCAACGCGATGAGGTAATTTTATTTATTTATTTATTTATTTATTTTGGGCTGTGCTGGGTCTCTGTTGCTGCTTGGGCTTTTGTGTATTTGCGGGGATCGGGGGAGGCTGGGTCCTAATTCCACATGACTAGTGCCCTTACAAGAAGAGGGAAAGAGACACAGACACACACGGGGAGAAGCCGCATGGCAACAGAGACAGGAGAGGCTGGGGTGATGAGCCAGGGAATTCTGCGGACTGACCCCAATTCCCTTCCCTTCCGGCTCCCCGAGCCACCTGCAGCTGGGAGAGAGGGTGCACCCAGGGGCTCAGAGGAGCGAAGCCCACCTGGGGTCCTGATTTCTGATTTCTAGCCTCCAAACTGAGAGACTCAGGTCTTGATTTTAAGCCACTCAGCTGTGTCCTTTGGCCACGCAGGGGACAAACGCAGAGCTGCACCTCTGGGGCTGGGACAGGGCGTCAGGGTTTTAAATCCTTCCCGTCCTCCCTTCTCATGATTCCAACACAAAGTCAAGCTAAGTGTTGCCCAGGGAGTCGGGGGTGGGGAAGGGGGCCCTCCTGGCGTCTCAGTGTGTGAGAGCAAGCCAGCGATCTTGCGAATCTTGCTTATTCTTGTCGTTGTTATTTTATTCTCTCGTTTCTCTGTTGTTCCTCCCGAGATAGGTGCGCCCAGGGTGACCAACCATCTCGGTTTGCCTGGGACCAGGGTTCCCAACCAGTACGTGGCCTTTCACTGCTCTATGATCAGGGAAGCCCTGGGCAAACAGGGGTGAGGTGGTCACCCCAGCCCTCCCATGCTCCACCCCCTGAATTCTCTCTCTCTGTAAATGGGGTGACCCGCCGTCCCAGCTTGCCCAGTGCTCACCATTTTAAGCCTGTAAGTCCCTTGCGAGCCTGAAGCATGAGTCACCCTAGTTGCAAAGCCTGTGACGCCCGTGACCTCTCACCTGGGAGAAAGGCTACTCTGCAGATCCAGGTGCTCAGCCCCAGTTGCCCCAGTGGTCTCCAGGAAGAGTCTGGAAGCACATGCTCTGCCAGGCCCCAGAGGGTCTGATGTAATAGCCCTGGAAAGGGGCCTGGGCTGCTCATTCAGATTTTTTTGTATTCTTGCCTCAATTTTAATAAGGTATGGCTATTTTTTAAAAACCGTCCATTATCAAAATGTTCCAGTTTCTTGGCATAAACGTTTTCTTGTAACCTTCGCTCATCTTCTTAACGCTGACAACAGGAAGGTTCTATTTTCTCATACCTGCTGCTGGATGTCTGTCCTTCCACTTTCTCTCTCTCCCTCTTACCTGTGTCACACTGTGTGTGTGTGTGTGTGTGTGTGTGTGTGTGTTTATGTGAACAAATGAATGGACTTTTTTCCTCTCTGCTCTCATTTTCACCTCTTCTACTTCTCAGTTATATGTTTGCAGGTGGATTATATAAACTCTTTGGGCACATGGATCAGTGCCGTAAAACATGGGCAGTAATTTCCACCTGAGCCCACCGTCTTGAGAGTGTGATGGAGTGGATGGACCAGCCCAGCATAGTGCTGTCAGGAAAACTAAGCCATTATTGTTTCAAAGCTGGTATTCAGTGGTCGTGAAGAAGTATAAAACAGAGCAACAAAAAATTAGAAGTAGGTAATAGAGAAAATTTAAAGGAGGCAAACCAGGAATAAGAAATGTATACCTGCTAGAAGGGACCACTGATTTGTTTCTAATTGGTCTGTGCGTGCTCAGTCGTGTCCGACTCTTTGTGACCCCAGGGGACTGTAGCCTGCCAGGCTCCTCTGTCCATGGGATTCTCCATGTAAGAATACTGGAATGGGCTGCCATTTCCTTCTCCAGGAGATCTTCCCGACCCAGGGATTGAAACTGCATCTTTTGCATCTCCTGCAGATGCATTCTTTACCACTGTGTCTCCTGGGAAACCTCCGTACTAAACTTGATCCTAGACTAAAGGCCTAAAGACATTCTTCTCAAACTAGGGCTTGTCCTGAAAGGAACACCGGCCACACACCAAGAGGTGGGGAAGCTGCGGGATAATGTGTTGCACCTTTCGAGAATACCAGGATACTAACAGCTATGCACTGCGCTTGCTCCAGCCAGCGCAATTCCAGATATGTTACATAGATTGTGTCTTTTCATCCTGACAATGGTGCTGTGATGTAGATTCAGCTATCATCCCAATATTACCACTGTGCATAGACTGAGACACAATGAATTTAAGGTTTTCCTTAAGGCTTTAAAAATAGAACTAATGAGAAACAGAGCCAGGATTTGGTCCCTTGTTGTGTATCTTCCAGTTCATACTTTCAATCTGTATGTACAGCCCAGTATTTACGTTCAACCTTGTACGTACTCTGCTGCTTTGTCTTTACTGAGAACTTATATTATATGAAACCTTATTTAGAAATGCGTTTTCCATGTAAAGAAAATCAGTTGTTTAGTGGAATACACTCTTTGAATGCCTTTTGAAGAAATAGTGACATGTCGGGACTTTTGCATCCTGCTGTCCCACGTCAGATTCCTCCACCCCTCCCCAGACCTCCTGGGGGAAGTTGTTTTTTCCCCTTGCACCCCTGAGACACATTGACAGAATCTAGAAATGCAAAGCTGTCCATTCTCTTTCCGTCATTATGGTGAAATTTCATCCATTCCATCAGTATTTCTGAAACTCAAGCAGTTTTCTTTCAGAGGCAAAGAAATTGCACAGAGCTTTCAAGGTGTCTGAAGACCCCGGCTGAAATCTACTGATTTAAGAATCTCACATTGAAAAAAAAGAAGAGTCTCATATTTCGGAGGATGGAAAATGCCTTTCAATTGTAAATGAACAATTCAACAGAGCAGATTTCTTTCAATTTGTTAAAAGATTATCACTGAAAGAAACCAGAAAATGACAAAGCATATTACAGAGTGCCCCGAAAGTCACACAGTTACAGGGTCTACAGGACCTGTCTGAGAAATACTGGGAGGCAGAACTGACACTATCCCTCTGGATAAAGCAAATCTGATGCTCAGGAAAAATGAAAACGGTGGCCTTTGTCAAGGTTGATGCTGCTAGTTCAGCCTCTTCCCTGGCGACTCCCTTGGCGGAGTTGGACACCCTAAGTCTATTTAGTTCAGTGTCACTAATGAAGGTGGAAGGGCTGACACCCCACCTCCCCTACTCTTGGCAGACATCACTAATCAATCATAGCCCAACTGCCTGCAGGCCTGAGGAAACCCAGCCATCCTCTGAGATGGGCTCCCTGTAGATGGAGCCTGCTGCTCTCTATACCTACATGATGGACACAGATGTCTATGCTGGTTCTTGTCTGACCGCTGGCAAGACTGTCTGGTTCAAGTTCAATTCTACCAGCCCCATGACTTCAAAAAGGAATTAACCTTTCTGATGTCAGAGTCCTCTCTCAAAAGGGGATGGACACCCCCAGTGAGTGCTGGGGGCTCAGCAAGGAAGTGAGTGAGAAGCCCTCATGCTTCCCCCAAAATGGGAGCTCCTGGTTTAAAGAGGGGGGACTGGAAGCTCACCATGAATATAAACTTGAAAGGTAAATGAGAAAGTGAGGCCTTGGCAATGAACTCAAGGATGAGGGCCCCAGGTGGCCCCAGGGGAAGGCAGGAACCCAGATCACACCTCCCAACCACCAGCCTGCCTACTATCTCGGGGCAGGTCCTGCTGCAGGGAAGAGGGTTACCTGGACTTGAGCCTGTGCTCTGCAGACAAAGCCTCTTAGCCTTGGGCTACTTGGCCCCCAGGCTGGGGTGGTATAAAACCCAGGGACAAACGTGGTTCATCTTCTAACTTGAAACTTTGAAGATTAAAAAAATGCCTTTATTTTATACCCAAAGAAACATGCCCATATTAGGGAGTAAAAGCTGAAATTTCCATTAATTTTCAAGCTCAAGGGGGAAAAAAATGAAGGAAATTAAATGCTTTCATGCTATTACTCCAGAACCCAGCAGGGCAGATGCTGAATTCTATTTGTTCAGCCTGGGAGGACTTCGATGGGAAAACTGGTGAGGCTTTGCTATTGTGCCTCTTGCCACCTTTAGAAACATAATCACCTCCACGACTCACAGCGCCCAGGGCTGCAGAGCCCAGCAATCGCACCGAAGCGTGACTGTTCTGGATGGGTTTTGATATGAGAATCGCTGCCGCTTTCCTCCACCCCTCCTCCTCGCACCAGCCAGGTGCCAGCACCCTTCCTCTTCCTGTTGCCATGCTTCTGCGTGGCAGGGGTTCTTGTTTTCTGCTGCAGAGGGGGCCGTTTTCCCACCTACGTCCGGAGAGCTGGCTACCTGCCAGGCACCTGTGAGCTGGATCTGAGGACACTCTGGTACTCAGTTTTACCCCGACAGAGCCTGGCTTAGGTGGACGAGGGGACCGAGCACGGATGGTCCGCAGAGCCTCAGGTTTGGCCGAAGTGAAGGAACTGCTCCCCGAGCTGAGCCAGACAGTCAGATCATTCTAGTCACCCCTGAATGGGGCTCACAGTCAAATCTCCCATTTATTCACATGCTCTCTTGTCTCCAGGCGGATTTCTGAGGGTCACAATGGCACACAGATCAGAGCAGGTTAGGCTGGGGGGCCGTCAGGACATGAAACAGCCCTGGGAGAGACCTCGGCACACCCACCCTGCACCCAGGCCTGGGCACATGCCTGGCAGGAGGGCTGCACATGGCTGAGAGCCCAGATTGGGGTCTCTGACCCTCAGGAGTCCTTGCCTGGTCCTGGGACCACCTGGAGTCAAAGGACACAATTGATGCTCCTCTATTATCCAGTTAGAGAAAAATGCCATCACTTTTCACAAACATCTCTAGGCTATGGAAGCTATGATATGATGTTTTCATGGATTTCACAGCATGAAGCAAAATAAATCAAAGACATTTAGGCAGTGCACCCTTGACTCAAGGGGGCTGACCTCTGCAGGCCACCTGGGAACCTCTTGAAAGGAATGATGGACCAAGAAGCCAAAAAAGTTGCCTGCCATTCCTGCAGCATCCACCAGGGGGCCATGCTCTCGCCTCCCGGGACTGGCCAGTTACCTGTGAGTACAAACAGAACTGTGCTGCTGGAAAAGACTCTTTGAGAGTCCCATGGACAGCAAGGAAGTCAAATCAGCAATCCTGAAGGAAATCAACCCTGAATATTCATTAGTAGGACTGATGCTGAAGCTGAAGCTCTAATACTTTGACCACGTGACGGAAAGAGCGGACTCACTGAAAAGACCCTGATGCTGAGAAAGATTGAGGCCAAGAGGAGAAGGGGACGACAGAGGACGAGATGGTTGGATGGCATCACCAATTCAGTGGACATGAATTTAAGCAAACTCAGAGATACAATGAAGAACAGAGAAACAACAGAAAAACTACTGTCCGACATGGACACTATTTCTGTTTTCATTTTTGTCCTTTTTTGTCTTTTTTCTTCCAGTTTTATTCATATATGATTGGCATACAGCACTGTATCAGTTTGAGGTGTACAGCATAATGATTTGACTTATACCCATCATGAAATGATCATAATAAACTTAGTGAATATCCATCTTCTCACATATATGCAAAATTAAAGAAAGAGAAAAATTTGTCCCTTGTGATGAGAATGCTTAGAATTTATGCTGTTAACAAATTTCAAAGATAACAGGAGCAGTGTTAATTTTATTTACCATATTGTGCATTATATATCTAGTATTCACTTATCTAGGTTTGTACATTTTGACCACCTTCATGCAATTCCCTTCCTCCCCCACCTCTGGTAGCCACAAATCTGATCTCTTTTCCTATGAGTTTGTGTGTTTGCTTAGTTTTGAAGTATAATTGACCTCCCACAGCATGTTAGCTCCTGTTACACAACATCATTGTTCACTGTTTCTATACATTGCAAAATGATCACAGTAAGTTTGGTTACCATCTATTACCATGCAAAGACATCACATAATTTGTGACTATATTCCCCACACTGTACATTTCATACTTGTGAGTCATTTAGTTTGTAACTGAGAGTTTGTACCTCTTAATCTCCCTCACCTACTTCTTTCTTGTTTATATTTTAATTGTTAATATTATCACTGTCCTTAACAATTCCGTTATTTGAGTACCATTGCTTGCCTTTCCCCCACCTGCCTTCATCAGACATCACTGATTCATTGCGGACTTCCCGCCTCCCACAGCACACTCACACTCACTGTGGCCTGATTCCCTCCCGAAGTTACAGGATGCTCTTCAGTCTGATCCATCAGACACGTCACAGCACAAACGCACAGGCGTGTGTGATCTGTGTAAATTCATTATCCTTTCTGGCCTCCGTGTGTGAGAGGGGAGGTGGGGGTGCAAAGACAAACCACTATCCTGGCACACCATCTCTCAGGTGCAGAGCAAGCTCTCATCTAATCACATCACCTTTGTTGTGAGTTTCCAGGCTTCCTCTTCAAAGGTCAGGACGTGAAAGGGAGCCCTGGAGAGGCTAGAACTCAGATCATCTCCCGGAGCCTCGGAGCAAACGCAGGGGTAGGACATCGGCAGGCTTCCAGCTCCAGCCTGGGGCCTTGGGCACATATGTGCTCTGTCTGTTCTGGGCTTCAGTCAAGCCCAGAGAAACCAGGCACACATTTGACATCAAGGCTCTTAAAATAAAATTTAAAAATCCGTCTTTCCGTCTTCCTTCCTTCCTTCCTTTCCATCATCTGTCATCTAGCATCTATTGGGTTGGCCAAAGTTTCATTCTGGTTTCTCCTAAGATGTTACAGGAAAAACCAAACAAATGTTTTGCCAACCCAATATCTATCTGTCTGTCTATCTGTCCATCTACCTGCCTTCCTGGCACTTTTGGTATTACAAGGAGCCGCCCTACAGTAGGCAGTGCAATGTGAGCATCTTCTAAAATTTAAAACAAACAAAAATGATAATCAGAAAGGTAATGCTTGTATCCCACCGCTGATGGGTCTGCAGAGGTCCCTGGTGAGTTTGCTCTGTCCGCCTTCGCTGAACTGGAGGGAGGAGCCCTTGAATTGGAGGGAGGAGCCCTGCTGTAATCTTGCTCACAGACTCTGCTCCCTTGAGGACTTGGGCCCAGAAGAGACAAGAAAAGCCGCTGGCCTGACTCAGCTCTTCCTGATTAATTTGCATAAATGTTGTCATCTCCGTCACCTGACGACTCTTTCTTCTCCTGCTCATCCACTCCACCCGCCATCTCATGCCCCAGCCCCTGCCCACCTGAGCTGTGTCCCAGCCTCTGGGAGATTAGTAAAGGCTCTTTCCTCTGGGAAACCATGGTGCCACCTTGTGTATCTATCAGACATGTACGGTATGTGGTGGGGGGAGCTTTTACATATATCGATGATCAGTTATTCTAATTTAACTATTCTGATATGAACTAAGCATCTGCATTTTCTAAAAACTCAACCCTGGGCTGTATTTAGTTGCTCAGTTGTGTCCGACTCTTTGTGACTCCATGGACTGTAGCCTGCCAGGCTCCTCCGTCCATGGAATTCTCCAGGTAAGAATACTGGTGTGGGTTGCCATGCCCTCCTCCAGGGGATCTTCTAACCCAGGGATCGAACCCAGATCTCCTGGAATGCAGGTGGATTCTTTACCAACTGAGCCACCAGGGAAGCCTCAACCCAGCTGATTCTAATTGAAATTCTATGTTGAGAGCGGCTGTGTTAGTCACTCAGTCATGTTTGACTCTTTGTTAACTGTATCCCTCCAGTCTCTTCCGTCCATGGAATTCTCCAGGCAAGAATGCTGGAGTGGGTAGCCATTCCCTCCTACAGAGGATCTTACCAACCCAGGGATCGACCGTCTCCTGCATTGCAGGCAGATTCTTTACTGTCTGAGCCACCAAGGAAGCCTGAGAGCTGCAATACCAGGCCAAAATGCATAGATAAACAGCTCACATACCACCACCTCCGCCTTGTCCTGTCCGACAGAGATCTCTAAACCAACCACTGTGATAGGCAGACTCTAAGGTGGTCCCATGATCTCTGTTGTTTGGAGTTAAGCTCTGTATAGCCCCTTGCCCTTGAGTGAGGGTGGCAGCTGTGACCTGATGGTAGCCAAGCAGTCCATGGGGTCACAAAGAGATGGACACAACTGAGCAACTGAATAACGACAGACTATAGCAAAGGTGATGGAACGTCACTTCCTTGATTAGGTTACAGGACCTAAGACTCCATCTCAGCATGTTGGAGAGTGACCCTCCCGCTGGTCTTGAAGAAGCAGACAGCCACGTTGTGAGCTGTTCATGGAGCAAAGAACTTCAGGTGCCCCCAGGGCTGCGAGCCAACAACCAGTAAGGAGCTGATGAGTCTGCCAACATCTGGGTCACTGAGCTCGGAAGTGTTCCTTCTCTTGTTGAGCCTCAGCTGAGGATCCAGCCCCAGGCTGATTCCAGCCTCGTGAGAAGCTGATGAACTCAGTGCCAGGTCTTATGACCCACAGATCTGTGAGATACTGAATGGGGCCTCTTTAAGCTGCCAAGTTTGTGGTCATTTGTTACCATGTAGGAAATTGACCGGGCTTCCCTGGTAGCTCAGCTGTTAAATAATTCGCCCGCAATCCAGGAGACCCTGGTTCTATTCCTGGGTTGGGAAGATCCCCTGGAGAAGGGACAGGCTGCCCACTTTAGTATTCTTGGACTTCCCTTGTGGCTCAGATGGTAAAGAATTTGCCCATGATGTGGGATACCTGGGTTCAATCCAGGATTGGGAAGATTTCCTGGAGTAGGGGAAGGCAACTGACTCCAGTATTCTTGCCTGGAGAATCCCCATGGACAGAGGAACCTTGCAGGCTACAGACCACGAGGTCACAAAGAGTCAGACATGATTGAGTGAGTAAGCACAGCACAGGAAACTGACCAGGTCACGAACACGATCTTCACCTGTAACAGATGAGCCCTCGCAGTCTTCAAGTCTGTACTCTGGGAAGCCCATTTCTGTATATTCCAGTGTGGCCTCTGAGATGACGTCTGTTGATATATGTTTACTACGACAATGAATTACCACAAATTTAGGGGTTTAGAAACAGGGATTTATTGTCTCACATTTCTGGAGGCCAGAGCCTGAAATCGGCTGAAATCGGAGTTGGCAGGTCTAGTTCCTCCTGGAGGCTTCAGGGGAGTCTCTTTCCTTGCTCTTCAGCTTCCAGAGACACCTGCACTGCACGGCTCCCAGACCCTTCTTCCGTCTTTGAAGCTGGTGATGGACAGTGTAATCTCTCACACCCCATCACTCTGACTCTTCTTCTGCCTCCACTTCCTCTTTAAAGGACCCTTGTGATGGCACTGGGCTCACTTGATCATCTAGGATTAGGTCCCTGTTTTAAGGCTGAATTCTCCTTTGCCACGTAACCTAGCAAACTCCAGGGTTTAGGTTGTGGACATCTTGGTTAGGGTTGGAGGGGCATTGTTCTACCAGCCAATGGTTGCATTCATCTGGAGACCTCAATCATCTTTGTAAGCAGTTGTGCTTTCAAACCAGGACCCAATAAGAGGCTTTCATCTCAATCACTTGATCTTTTCATTTCACAATCCATCATCCATAACCTCTTGGAATCTATGTGTTAACATAATCAGGTCAGTTGTCTAGAAAGTTTCCCACAACTTTTTGGGGTTTGCTGACTGCATTCCTGTATAATCTCTCTCTCTCTCTCTCTTTTTTTTTTTTTGGCCATGTACTGTGCAGTGTGTAGAATCTTAGTTCCCCAGCCAGGGACCAAACTCTGCCCCCTACATTGAAAGCACTGAGTCGTAAACAATGCACCACCAGGAAAGTCCCAGAGCAATCTATTGTTTCTCCCAGTGTAATCTTTTAATACATTCTTCTGTTCTCTACTATTTCTGTATTTCATGTAAACTGATAGCTAGACCTGGAGGCTTGATTAATTTCCAGTTTGCTTCATTCTGGGGGAGATGAAGGATAAGAATCTTTCATAGGTCAAGTTGTCTACGTGTACCAGGAGCATATAATGTCTGTTCCTAGTCTCATGATGTTTCAAGACTGTGAAGGCTGTTGCCTAAATCTGCTGTTTCATTAGCGGTTGCAACATAGCAATACTTTAATTCAATGACTTCTTTACTTATTACCTGGAGCTGAAATGCTTTATAAAGTTTGCCCAACTGTTTGTTCACCCGGTGGTAAAGTTTGTACAGGGAAGGCAGGAAGTCTTGATCGTCTCTCTTTTCTTTAATTAACTGATGTTTTGTACTTCCTTTTATTTTTCAATTTATCTTATTTTTAAAAATTGATTTTTTACTGAAGTATACTTGTGTTAGTTTCAAGTGTGCAGCAAAGTGATTCACATACACAAATGTATGTACATATATATTTATTCTTTTTCAGATTCTTTTCTTCTCTCTCTTTTTTTAAACCAGTTTTCAAACTACTGAATTGGTTTCTAGACATCTTAGAATATGACCAGTGAGGTTCTCTTTAGTGCCACAGTGATGCTGTTGATTTAAACATTACCTGAATGTTTCAGTTTATTGAAAAAAGTCTCTCAGTCGTGCCAACTCTTTACGACCCCATGGACTCTATAGCCCATGTTTATTATTTTTCAGATTCTTTTCTTCTCTCTCTTTTTTCAAACCAATTTTCAAACTAAAGAGTCTCTAGATGAAAGTGAAAGAGGAGAGTGAAAAAATTGGCTTAAAGCTCAACATTCAGAAAACTAAGATCAAAGTATCCGGTCTCATCACTTCATAGCAAATAGATGGGGAAACAGTGGAAACAGTGGCTGACTTTATTTTGGGGGGGCTCCAAAATCACTGCAGATAGTGACTGAGCCATGAAATTAAAAGATGCTCACTCCTTGGAAGGAAAGTTATGACCAACCTAGACAGCATATGAAAAAGTAGAGACATTACTTTGTCAACAAAGGTCTGTCTAGTCAAGGCTATGGTTTTTCCAGTAGTCATGTATGGATGTGAGAATTGGACTGTAAAGAAAGTTGAGCACCAAAGAATTGATGCTTTTGAACTGTGGTATTGGAGAAGACTCTTGAGAATTCCTTGGACTGCAAGGCGATCCAAGCAGTCCATCCTAAAGGAGATCAGTCCTGGGTGTTCATTGGAAGGACTGATGTTGATGCTGAAACTCCAGTACTTTGGCCACCTGATGGGAAGAGCTGACTCACTTGAAAAGACCCTGATGCTGGGAAAGATTGAGTGCAGGAGGAGAAGGGAACGACAGAGGAGGAGATGGTTGGATGGCATCATCGACTCAATGGACATGAGTTTGGGTGGACTCCGGAAGTTGGTGATGGACAGGGAGGCCTGGCATGCTGCAGTTCATGGAGTCGCAGAGTCCGACACGACTGAGCGACTGAACCGAACTGAATTGGTTTCCTAGGCTTCTTAGAATATGACCAGTTAGGTTATCTTTAGTGCCACAGTGAGGCTGTTGATTTAAACATTATTTGAATGTTTCAGTTCATTACAATTTTTATTCATTTTGATGCTTAAATTAGCCCATTTGGGGGTAGAGCTTATTCAAGTCGGCACCTGAGCCTTTTTTGTACAAACTTGAGTTCAATTCAGTTCAATCGCTCAGTTGTGTCTGACTGTTTGTGACCCCATGAATTGCAGCACACCAGGCCTCCCTGTCCATCACCAATTTCCAGAGTCCACCCAAACCCATGTCCATCGAGTTGGTGATGCCATCTAGCCATCTCATCCTCTGTCATCCCCTTCTCCTCCTGCTCCCAATCCCTCCCAGCATCAGGGTCTTTTCCAATGAGTCAGTTCTTTGCATGAGGTGGCCAAAGTATTGGAGTTTCAGCTTCAGCATCAGCCCTTCCAGTGAACACCCAGGACTAATCTCCTTTAGGGTGGACTGGTTGGATCTCCTTGCAGTCCAAGGGACTCTCAAGAGTCTTCTCCAACACCACAGTTCAAAAGCATCAATTCTTTGGTGCTCAGCTTTCTTCACAGTCCAACTCTCACATCCATACATGACCACTGGAAAAACCATAGCCTTGACTAGACGGACCTTTGTTGGCAAAGTAATGTCTTTACTTTTTAATATGCTGTCTAGGTTGGTTATAACTTTCCTTCCAAGGAGTAAGCGTCTTCTAATTTCATGGCTGCAGTCACCATCTGTAGTGATTTTGGAGCCCCCCAAAATAGTGGATTTAAAAAATGTAATTCTCCTAGGACCATCTGGGACATTTCTTGCCCTAGATCTGGAATCATTATTTCTGCAGAAGTTCTGGTTCATTTTAAAGGAGAATGGAATAGACCACAGTGTGTGTGCTTGGGGCTGTTCAGCACTTGTGTCCATTGTCCAGGCCATTGTTTCTAGGCCTGGCCAGTGGACACACCTAGGAACCACACAGATTTTAAAGGTAAGACACCTTCTGAATTTCCCCTGAGACTTTCAAATCAAATACAGATTTACATGTAGGAATTTTACTGACCTTATTGAGCTTACATCTCTCCCTTCCTTCTCCTACACTGAAAATTCCAGCTCCTGATGGCAAAGCAATCACTCTACTGCTTTCTGATACAATACACACCAAATAAATCAAAACCAGCAAAGTTAAAATTACAGAAATCAGTTTTTTTCCCAATATTTTTTTTTCTTTTGGTGTAGTTTACTGGGGCTATTCCGTTAAATAACTGTGTTTAAAGTCAGCGAAGAGAGTTCCTTCATGTAGCTCTTCTACCAACCAATCCTAATTAGGTTTAATTGTTTCATTTTCATTGCAACTAGTAGGGATTGATTTTTAAAAATAATTATCTATATATAATTACATAATTATTACTTATTGTGTTAATTTTACATAGTTAGAACTAGTTTGTATAACATATAAAAATATTTGCATGGTTCTACAGTCATCTCTATAAACAATACATCATGAGAAGTCTAGCTCCTAAACATGTCCCCTCTACCCTGGTCCCCTTCTCTTTCTATAAGAAGACATATTTTTAACATTTTTGGTCTTTCTTTCTTTTTAAAGTATGGACAAGTATACACACACACACACGCACACACACACACCCATCCCTGCACTGCCCGTCTTCTTAGATTAACCATAGTATATCATAAAAACTTTTTTCACTTGCATTTTTGATTAATAATACATCCCGACTCACTCCCCAGCAGTATATGAAGACACTGCTCATTTCTTTTTCAGCTGAATGATGCTCAATTGTGCGTAGTTGAATTGCTTCCAGATGTTTGACACTGCAAAAAGCGATGCAAGAAATAGCCTTACACATATGCCTTTTTGTGTTTTTTTGCTCATGAATCTTTAGAGTAAATCCTCCGGGGCTGAGTTGCTGGGTTAAAGGATAAATGCACATACCATTTTCGCAAACAAAGAAATGTCAAATTCCGCTTCCTCAGAGTTGTCCAATTTTTCTTTCCAAATAGAAACTTATGAAAATTCCTGTTTCATGGTCTTGCCTATTGAGAATGGAGTCACATTTCTGGATTTGAGGCAAACTGGCCAAAGAAAAATGGTGTATCAATTAATATTAATCAGCATTTCCTTTGTTCCAGGGAAACTTAAGCCTCATTTTATTTATTCCAGGCCAATTGCATTTCTGTTTTGGTGCACTTTTCTGCTTCCTGTTTACTGCATAACCATCCCCTTACTCTCTGGTGCAGACACCCCCCAACTCCAGCACAGACATGTCATCTATTAATAGTTGTTGGAAGGACTCACATTCTGGATTTGTGTAGTAACTTACATCTTTTGCTGTATTTTTGTAGTTTGTATGAATAGATATCTAACCCAGAAGTATCACTAGATTCAGCTTCAGTGTAATACCCAAGCATCTTGCAGAGGTGGGTGCTAGACCACCAGGCATGAGATTTATCATCTCATTTTGGGGATGATGAATGCACATGGGATTTCTTCCCATGTTGTCACCTGATAGAGCCAGTAAAATGGTCCCTGCGCAGGGTGGCTGCCAGCCGGTGCACTAAGCGCGGTCAAGAGGAGCTATCCCACGTCCGGGGTCAGGGGCAGTGGCCTAGAATGCTAGGCTGTGACGGTGCAGGACTGGCTGAGAGGAGCTACCCTGTGTCTGAGGTCAGTGGCAGCTGGGACGAGCTACCCTGTGTCTGAGGCCAGTGGTGGCAGGGAGGAGACACCCCACGTCTGAGGTCAGGGGCGGCCAGGAGAAGCCACCTTGCACCCAAGGCCAGGGGCGGTGACCCTGAGGAGCCACCCCGAGGCCAGGGGCGGCAACTGGGAGGAGCCACCCACAGCCGAGGCCAGGGCCGGCGGCTGGGAGGAGCAACCTGAGGAGTGGTGGCTGCAGGCGCAGGAGAGCCTAGAGGAGCTATCTCACACTGAAGGTTAGGAACAGCAGCGGTAAGGAGATACCCCTCGTCCAAGATAGGGAG
This sequence comes from Madoqua kirkii, assembly GCA_006408675.1. Taxonomy (NCBI): domain Eukaryota; kingdom Metazoa; phylum Chordata; class Mammalia; order Artiodactyla; family Bovidae; genus Madoqua; species Madoqua kirkii. Next base: position 45,536 of record SJYC01145796.1, on the reverse strand, counting down.
CAGCAACTGTGCTTTGCTGGAGCAGCCGTGAAGAGATACCTCAAGCCCAAGGTAAGAGAAACCCAAGTAAGATGGTAGGTGTTGCAAGAGGGCATCAGAGGGCAGACACACTGAAACCATACTCACAGAAAACTAGTCAATCTAATCACACTAGGACCACAGCCTTGTCTAACTCAGTGAAACCAAGCCATGCCTGCAGGGCAACCCAAGATGGGCAGGTCATGGTGGAGAGGTCTGACAGAATGTGGTCCATTCTGTCAGGGAATGGCAAACCATGTCAGTATTCTTGCCTTGAGAACCCCATAAACAGTATGAAAAGGTAAAATGGTAGGATACCAAAAGAGGAACTCCCCAGCTCATTAGGTGCCCGATATGCTACTGGAGATCAGTGGAGAAATAACTCCAGAAAGAATGAAGGGATGGAGCCAAAGCAAAAACAATATCCAGTTGTGGATGTAACTGGTGATAGAAGCAAGATCCGATGCTGTAAAGAGCAATATTGCATAGGAAACTCATAGGTCCATGAGTCAAGGCAAATTGGAAGTGGTCAAACAAGAGATGGCAAGGGTGAACGTTGACATTCTAGGAATCAGCTAACTAAAATGGACTGGAATGAGTGAATTTAATTCAGATGACCATTATATCTACTACTGCGGGCAGGAATCCCTCAGAAGAAATGGAGTAGTTGTCATGGTCAACAAAAGAGTCCAAAATGCAGTACTTGGATGCAATCTCAAAAATGACAGAATGATCTCTGTTCATCTCCAAGGCAAACCATTCAGTATCACAGTTATACCACTTCAGTATTCTTGCCTTGAGAACCCCATGAACAGTATAAAAAGGCAGAATGATAGGATTAGAAAAGAGGAACTCCCCAGGTTATGAGATGCCCAAAATTCTACTGGAGCTCAGTGGAGAAATAACTCCAGAAAAAATGAAGGGATGAAGCCAAAGCAAAAACAATACCCAGCTGTGGCTCTGACTGGTGAGAGAAGCAAGGTCTGATGCTGTAAAGAGCAATATTGCATAGGAACCTGGAATGTCAGGTCCACGAATAAAGGCGAATTGGAAGTGGTCAAACAAGAGATGGCAAGGTGAACATAGACATTATAGGAATCAGCAAACTAAAATGGACTGGAATGGGTGAATTTAACTCAGATGACCATTATATCTACTACTGCAGGCTGGAATCCCTCAGAAGAAATGAAGTAGCCATCATGGTCAACAAAAGAGTCCAAAATGCAGTACTTGGATGCAGTCTCAAAAACGACAGAATGATCTCTGCTTCTGTTAGGTCCATACAATTTCTTCTTTATTGTGCCCATCTTTGGATGAAATGTTCCCTTAGTATTTCTAACTTTTTTGAAGAGGTCTCTAGTCTTTCCCATTCTATTGTTTTCCTCTATTTCTTTGCACTTATCGCTGAGGAAGTCTTTCTTATCTCTCCTTGCTATTCTTTGGAACCCTGCATTCAGATGGATATATCATTTGTTTTCTCCTTTGCCTTTGCTTCTCTTCTTTTCTCAGCTATTTGTAAAAGTCCCCCTCAGACAATCATTTTGCCTTTTTGTATTTCTTTTTCTTGGGAATGGTTTTGATCAGAGCCTTCTGTACAATATTACAAACCTCCATTGATAGTTCTGCCAACAATCTATCTATCAAGATATTGCCAAGTCTATAATCCTTTCCCACAAGAGTCCCCAGTCAACTACTGAGGTTTCCTAGCACTTTAGAAATAAAGATAATTATAATTAGAAATAGCATTTTTACAAATTACACTAACTCTCCCGTGTAATCACTGTAATATGTAACAGGGTGTGCACCATTACTACCTGTTTACATAGCTTAGAAAATTAGAGTTTAGAGAAACTAAGTAAATTGCCTGAGGCCACCTAGCAATTAAATTAAGAATCTAGAAATAGCACCAGGCAATCTAATGCCAGAGCCTATATGCTTAATCACTATGGTGCTCAGTGTTTGCAGTAAGAAAAAAATGCATTATCATTCTCCTGCAAGCTCCTTGGAGACAAGCCCATAGATTGTGAGTATTCTCAAATGCTCTACAGAGAAACTTTAAATACAAACTAGGCTATTGTTTGAAAAAATAAGAAATCTCACATATCATGCTCTTATTATGACCCACATGTGTATCCTTATATAGAATATATGTAACTAGCCTCCTTGCAGATACTTTCTCCCTGTTTCTCTACCTCTTTCTAGATGACTTTTCTGGAATCATCTGTTCCTAACTATGTGAGGGAAAAGAAGGCTTGCTTCTAATGCACACCTATGAGAGAGCGTGTTATAGGCCAATTTTCCAGGTTCACCTTGCTTGGGCATCTGCTCATTGGATAGCTTCTACCTGCCTAGAAATTCTCAGTATGCTGTTTGGTTAGCTCTGGGGGTGGGAGTGGGGGGACAGTACAGGGTAGGGCAAACCATCCTTTACTTAAAAGGAACAAAGTTCACTGCTGTTCCATTAACTTTCAAAGTATCACTGCCCAACATAAGTACAAGCAATAGACTATCAGGTAACTACTGAAAAATAAGTAGAGAAAACTGCAACATAGCAGACAACAACTTAACATTTGACACTAAATATAATTAATTGATTCTCAGAATTCAAGGAAAAGGTAAGCCCTTCTGGGATGTATTCTCATAGGAATATTCATTTTTGGTCTTAAGGTCTTCCTCTTTTGTCTCAGAAAGATATCTTCCACTTCATTTTCAAACAATAAATCCTCAGCCAAGTTCAGGAAAATCTTATTGTCCTACCATTGAATCTTTTTCTGAGAATCCACTCCTTCTCGTCTTGCTCCCAACAGGATTAAGGAACTCAATAACCTATGACAATGCATTTTTCAAAGGACTCAGTTCCTACTCTGCAGACACAGTGGGTGGGTGAGGCCAGCCTTCGGTGCCCAGGTGTGAGCCTCCTGCACCCCACCCTGGAGGGATCTGGTGATGTGTCACCACCTGTTTCTGTGGATTTCTACATTGCTCCAAGTCTCTTGCTGTAATCCTTGCACAAATGTCCGTCTCTCCTTTCCCCTTTCCTACTGTGCAGACATACCTCTGACCTTCATACAACTTCAAGGACAAATAATATCTCAGTAGATTGTGTAAACAGCTGTAAGACAAAGGAAACTGCCTTCTTGTAGGGCACATCACTAGTGGCATTCTTCTATTTGCTGATGAAGGATACTAATACAAAGATTTCCTTGTGGAGCTTTGTCCACAAAGTGATACAGAGCACTTCTGCTTGCTCATTCTCTTCCTGTCTCCTCTTCAGGGTATGATAAATAGAATCTATTACAGAATTAAGCCAAGGGTCTCCTCTTCCAAAATGCTGCCACAATTCCTGAGAAGACTGAGCTATATTATTTTATTTAATAATATTGCTTTTCTCTCTAGTACCAGGCTCTGAGGCTACAATTTTGAAAGACAAGACATATCAAACAGTCCCTATGCTGTCATCATTGGAAGAGGATATACTTTAATTTTACCAGGAGGTTAAGAGGCTGTATGATAAAAATGGCAGGCTTTTGTTTCAGAGTGATAGGTATTGAATCTTCTTCCTATTATAGAGAAAGGGTTTTTTTTGTTAAATAAGTTCATAGCAAGGTGGCTGACTCACTGACCATGGTCCCATCTATAGAAGGAGATCTCTACCCACAGGTAATGGGTGATAGCTCTGTTTGTCTTGGTCCTGTCACCAGCATCATACACCAAGGAACCCAAGAGTAGTCCTGCTCACTCTATATCTGGCAATAGATACACAGTCTTTGATTCCAGCTGTGGATCCTGAAGTGACCTCTTGGCTATGTCTGGGAGCCCCTGGAGATAAACCCACCAAACTGGGTCAGACTGTACACACTGAAAGGAACTTGTAATGGGGTAAAAAGGCCATTAGACAAAGAACTAACATTATATTCATTAGTGAAAAGATGGAAGTGTTTCTTATAAAATCAGGAAGAAGACAGGGATGCTCACTCTTGCCACTTACATTACGCATAGTATAGGAATCCTACCCAGAGCAGTTAAGACAGGAAAAGAAATAAAAAGCATCCAAATCAGAAAGAAAGAAGTAAAATTGTATCGATTTTCAAGTGACATTACCTTGTTTATAGGAAACTCTAAAGACTCCAGCAAAGAACTTTTAGAATAAATGAAGTCAGTAAAGTTGCAGGATATAAAACAACATACATAAAATCAGTTGATTTTCCATATATAGCAAAAATAACTGAATGAACAATAAAGAAAAAAATCTCATTTACAGTAGAATCATAAACAATAAAGTAATTGTTATCATTTGCAATTATGTTTGTCATGATTACAAGATCATACATTCTCAGAAAAAAATAGTGGTGTATAGGACATCTCAGCTTCCCCCAACCAAGATCAGTGATTAGAGAGCTATCCACAAACAAAAAAACAGCTCCTGGAGACCCCTATATTCCACTTAGGAAGTTTTAGGGACACCACAGAACAACAACACACAAAACAGTAATTACACAAGAAGAAAATACAACTTCATTTTTGTTTGTGTCACCCTATACCCCAAACTGGCACTGTTCAGCACCAAGAAGGAACTCCTTCCCTAGAAAGAATTTCTCTCACCAGGAAAGAAAGAGTGAGATGGGTGACCAGCTTCTCTAGCTCTTACAGGATACTGCATTAATGTCTGCCTTTGGTTTCACCCCACCCAGATAAGTAAAGAGCTGGCGAGGAACAAGAAAGCAAAGCAGAGGCTCTTATTAGCAAACACTAGCAAGACTGATTATCAATTCACAAAGACCTGCTCTGCAGACAAAGGAGCAGCTTCTGCAACTGCCAGTAAGGGGTCAGCTGCAAAGATCTCACCAGCTGCCTCACAGGTATTTACGTTTGTGAATGCCAGTTTCACCTCAATGCCTCTCTCCTCCTTCCCCAACCCATACTCTCTCTCTCTCTCTCTCTCATTCCCTTCACACTTCGACTGGAGTCCAGGCCCACACACAGCCGTCCACGCTCTCTGTGGTTATGCAAGTATAAATGTCAGACACTGTGGCCCCTCCCTGTCCCCCACCAGAGCCTGGGAGCTATGCTGGCAACTAGCTCAGCCTCCTTTAGCTGCGCAAGTGCAAGAACCCCGCACAGTGCCTCCTATGCTCCTTACTCCCACCAGCAGGTCCACGCTTGGGGCTCACACCACAAGCTGTGCCACTGTCCTGATGCCCAAAACTGGCCTCGATCACAGCAGGAGTGAGGAGACAACACAGCCAGGAGTAAACCCATCAACAACCAGGGCTCACACAGCAGTGCATGGGATTGCAGACACACAAGGCCAAATATAAAGTTATACAAGGATTTTTAACTGCACAGCAGGGGAGTACCTCAAAACCTGCATTGTATGAGTCAACTGTAGAGGTGCAAAAATTCTCAACAAAGTATTAATAAACTAAATTTAACAGCACATTAAAAGAACCATTTACCATAATTAAGTGGATTTCATTCTTAGGATGCAAGGATAGTTTAACACAGAAAAAAAATCAATGTGATAATCTGCATTAAAAAAATGAAGGGTAAAAATTATTTAATCATCTTAATAGATGCAATAAAAGCACTTAACAAAGTACCAAAATCCTTTAATGATAAGAACCCTCAACAAAATAGGTATAGAAAAAAGTTATGCTATATATGACAAACTCAACAGCCTGCATTTATTATACCCAGTGGTAAAATGTTGAATACTTATCTAAGATCAGGAATAAAACAAAGATGCCCACTCTCACACTCCTATTCAACAGAGTACTGGAATCTTAGCCCGAGAAATTGGGAAAGAAAAAGAAATAAAAGACTTCTAAACAGGAAAGGAAGAAAAAAATATTTTTTTTTTTTTTGCAGATTATATGATCTTACATATAGAAAATCCCCAAAACTCCACAAAACACTGCTAAAACTAGTCAAAAACATCAATAGGGTTTCAGGATGCAAAATCAACATATAGAAAAACACTTGAATATCTATAACAGTATATTCAACTATGTCTGAAAAAGAAAGAAAGAATCCCAGCCACAATAGCATCAAAAACAATAAAATACTTTGGAATAAATCTAACCAAGGAAGTGAAATTCTTTGAACTGCAAACTACAAGACTTTGATAGAAGAAATTGAGGACAAAACAAATGGAAACATATTTTTTGTTAATGAATTAGAGGAATTAATATAAACATATTAGCAATACTGATTCGATTTAGATTTATTAGATTGGTTAGATTTATTTCTAACCAAGAATAAAATTGCTTCTCCCCTGTAGAAGGAAATGGCAAACCACTCCAGTATTCTTGCCTGGGAAATCCCATGGACAGAAGGAGACTGGAGGGCTACAATCCTTGGGCTTGCAAAAGAGTCATACGTGACTTAGTGATCAAGCAACAGCAATAGCATATCTAAATCACCCAAAGTCATCTATAGATTCAGTGTACTTCCAGTGGCATTTTTCACAGAAATAGAAAAAACAATCTTAAAGTTTATATGGAGTCACATACCCCACACAGGCAAAGCAATCCTAAGAAAGAAGACAAAGCTCGAGGCATCTCACTTCCTGATTTCAAATTATACTACAAAGCTATTTTAGCCAAAGCAGAATGTTTGGAACAGATTTGAGAGCTCAGAAATGAAACTTTTCATATTTAGCCAACTCATATTGACAAAGCAGCCAAGGATGCTCAATGGGAGAAGTGTCTCTTCAATAAATGGTGTTGGGAAAACTGGATAACCACATGGAAAAGAATAAAATTGGCCTCCTACCTTTCTACACTCACAAAAAATGAAATCAAAATGGATTAAAGACTTAACTTTAAGTTCTGAAACCATAAATAGAAAAAAAATGAAAAAAAGTCTCCTTGGCATTGGTATAACCAGCGATTTACTGAATGTGATAACACAGTCCACAAAAGCAAAAACCAATAAGTGGAATCACAGTAAACTAAAAAGATTATACACATAAAACAATCAACAAAATGAAAAGGCAATCAATAGAATAGGAGAAAATGTTTGTAAACTCTATATATGTTAAAGGGATAACCAAGGAAGTGAAATTCTTTGAACTGCAAACTACAAGACTTTGATAGAAGAAATTGAGGACAAAACAAATGGAAACATATTTTTTGTTAATGAATTAGAGGAATTAATATAAACATATTAGCAATACTGATTCGATTTAGATTTATTAGATTGGTTAGATTTATTTCTAACCAAGAATAAAATTGCTTCTCCCCTGTAGAAGGAAATGGCAAACCACTCCAGTATTCTTGCCTGGGAAATCCCATGGACAGAAGGAGACTGGAGGGCTACAATCCTTGGGCTTGCAAAAGAGTCATACGTGACTTAGTGATCAAGCAACAGCAATAGCATATCTAAATCACCCAAAGTCATCTATAGATTCAGTGTACTTCCAGTGGCATTTTTCACAGAAATAGAAAAAACAATCTTAAAGTTTATATGGAGTCACATACCCCACACAGGCAAAGCAATCCTAAGAAAGAAGACAAAGCTCGAGGCATCTCACTTCCTGATTTCAAATTATACTACAAAGCTATTTTAGCCAAAGCAGAATGTTTGGAACAGATTTGAGAGCTCAGAAATGAAACTTTTCATATTGAGCCAACTCATATTGACAAAGCAGCCAAGGATGCTCAATGGGAGAAGTGTCTCTTCAATAAATGGTGTTGGGAAAACTGGATAACCACATGGAAAAGAATAAAATTGGCCTCCTACCTTTCTACACTCACAAAAAATGAAATCAAAATGGATTAAAGACTTAACTTTAAGTTCTGAAACCATAAATAGAAAAAAAATGAAAAAAAGTCTCCTTGGCATTGGTATAACCAGCGATTTACTGAATGTGATAACACAGTCCACAAAAGCAAAAACCAATAAGTGGAATCACAGTAAACTAAAAAGATTATACACATAAAACAATCAACAAAATGAAAAGGCAATCAATAGAATAGGAGAAAATGTTTGTAAACTCTATATATGTTAAAGGGTTCGTTATATATCCAAGATATATAAAGAACTCACATTTCAAGAGCAAAAAATCTAACACAGTTGTTTTAAAAAAAAATGGGAGAGGAATTAAATAGTTTTCCAAGGAAGAGATGCAAATGATCAACAGGTGCATGTACAGATTCTCAACATTACTAATCACTAGGCAAATCCAAAACAAAGACACAATGAGATATCACCTAAAACAGTTTGAATGGCTTTCATTAAAAAGAAAAGAAATAGCAAGTATTGATGAGGATGTGTAGCAAAGGAAATCCTAGTGCATGATTGGTGGGAATGTAAATTGGTACAACCACTATGGGAAAGAAAATGGAGGTCCTCAAAAACTTAAAAATAGAACTGCTATATGACCCATCAATTCCACTCTTGCATATATATCCAAAGAAATTGAAATCAGGAGCTTATAAAGGTGTCTGCCCGCACATGTTCTTGAAGTAATATTCACAACAGCAAAGTCATGGAAGCAATGTAAGTGGTCTTCAACAGATGATTGTATAAAGAAGACAGACATAGACATAGACAGATAGACAGACAGATACACACAGACACACATATATGGAATATTGTATGGAGTATTATTTAGCCCTGAGGAAGAAGGATATCTTGCCACTTGCAACAACTTGGGTGGAACTTGAAGGCATTATGTTAAGTGAAATTAATCAAAGACAAATACTTTGTGATAATCACTTATATGCAGGATCAAAAAAAAAAGATAATCTCACAGGAAGAGTAGAGTAGTGGTTATGTGAAGTTAGCAAGTAGTGGAAAAGGGGAGATATTACTCACGTGATACAAACCTCCAGTTGTAAGGTTAATAACTTTGGTGATCCAATGTATAGCATGGTTATTATAGCTAAAAATACTGTGTCATATACTAGAAGGCTAAGAGAGTAAATCTTAAACATTCTCACAAAAAAAGAGAAGATAACTATATGATGGAATTACCGTGGTAGCTAATTATATGGTAATAATCATTTTGCAATCTATAAAGTAATCAAGTAAACATGTAAACTTAAACAATGTTCCATGTTAGGTATATGTCAATAAAGCTGAGGGAGTGTGGCAAATAAAATACTTATGAATATATTTAACCGAAAAATAAAAGATCTGTACACTGAAACTATAAGACATTGATTAAAAAAAATTGAAGGCACAAATAAATGAAAATATGAATAGCCCATATTCATGGAGCAGAACACTAAAATGCCCATGCCACCTAAAGTCATTTATCAATACAATGCAATTCCTATCTAAATTCCAATGACACTTTTTACAGAAATAGAAGTAGCAATCCCCTAACTCATGAAACCACAAAGACCCTGAATAGCCAAAGGAATCTTGAATAAGAACAAAGCTGGAGACATTACACTACCTGATTTCAAATTATATTACAAAAATTTGGAGCACACCAAAATTGCAACTAACGGTTGAACAACCATCAACAGGAGGACACTGGAACACACCAAAAAATAGATATCCTATGATAAAAGGCAAAGAAGCAGCAGCAATGAGATGGTAGGATGGGTGCAATTATGATAAATCAAATCCTGTTGGGTGGGCGAGCCACAAACTGGAGACAAATAATACCAAAGAAATTCTCCCACTTTTGTGAAAGTTCTGAGTGCCATGTCAGGCTTGCCAGCCCGGGAATTCAATGGAGGGAATGGGAAACCTTAGGGAACCTGCCTTTGAAAACCAACAGCATTTGATTACAGGACTTCCAGAATACTGGGGGAAACAGACTTCACTCTTGGAGGGCACAAACAAAATATGGTGTGCACAAAGACCCAGGGCAAAGGAGCAGTGACCTCACAGGAGACTGAACCAGACCTAGTTGCTAGTGTTGGAGTGTCTCCTGTGGAAGCATGGGTCGGCAGTTGCTTGCCACAGGGATGGGGCGCTGGCAGCAGGAGTCCAGCAAGGGACCCCTTGGCCTAAAGACTTTTGGAAATTGCCACTAACCCCACCATAGAGCCCATAGACATCAGGGCTAGGTCACCTCAGGCTAAACAACTAACAAGGGGGGGAGCACAACTCCACCCATCAGCAGACAGTTGGATTAAAGTTTTACTGAGCACAGCCCTGCCAACCAGAGAAAGATCCAGTTTTTCCCACTGCCAGTCCCAGTTTTCCCCACTCCCATCAGAAGGCTTATACAAACCTCTTAACCTCCTCCATCAGAGGGCAGATAAAAGAAGCAAGAACAGCACAATCCCACAGCAGCTAGAACAAAATCCACATTATAGAAAGTTAATCAGGATGAAAAAAAAGAAAGTTATGTTCCAGATGGAGGAGCAAGATAAAACCCCAGAAAATCAACTAAATGAAGTAGAGATAGGCAACCTTCCAGAAAAAGAATTCAGAATAATGATAGTGAAGATGATCTAGGATCTTGGGAAAATAATGGAGAGGAAGCAAGAAATGTTTACCAAAGACCTATAAGAACTAAAGAACAAAGAGAGATGAATAATACACTAGAAGGGAATAACAGAGAATAACTGAGGCAGAAGAATGTGCAAATGACCTGGAGGACAGAATGATGGAAATCACTGCTGCAGTACAAAATAGAGAAAAGTACCAATAGAGAAAAAAATGAAAAGAAATGGTATAAGAAACCTCTGGGACAATATTAAATGCACCAACATGCACATTATAGGGGTCTCAGAAGGAGGAGATAGAGAGAGGAAGGATCTTAGAAGTTATTTCAAAAGATAATAGCTGAAAACTTCCCAAGCATGGTAAAGGAAACAGTCAACCAACTCCAGGAAGCAAAGAGGGTCCCAGGCAAGATAATCCCAAGGAGGAGCACACCAAGACACAGTTATCAAACTGACAAAAAATAAAAACAGGTAAAATATTAAAAACAACAAGGGAAAAATGACAAATAACATACAAGGGAACTCCCATAAGGTTATCAACTGATTTCTCAACAGAAACTCTACAAGCCAGAAGGGAATGGCGTGCTATATTTAAAGTGATGAAAGAGAAGGACCTACAACCAAGAATACTCTACCCAGCAAGACTCTCATTCAGATTTGACGGAGGAATCAGAAGTTTTACAGACAAACAAAAGTTAAGAGAATTCAGCACCACCAAACCAGCTTTACAATGAATGCTAAAGAACTCCCATAAGGTTATCAACTGATTTCTCAACAGAAACTCTACAAGCCAGAAGGGAATGGCATGCTATATTTAAAGTGATGAAAGAGAAGGACCTACAACCAAGAATACTCTACCCAGCAAGACTCTCATTCAGATTTGACGGAGGAATCAGAAGTTTTACAGACAAACAAAAGTTAAGAGAATTCAGCACCACCAAACCAGCTTTACAATGAATGCTAAAGGAACTTCTCTAAGCAGGAAACTCAAGAAAAGGAAAAGACTTACACAAAGTAAAACAATTTAAAAAAATGGTAATAGGACTTTATATATTGATAATTACCTTAAGTGTAAATGGATTAAATGCAATCCATTTAATCAACCAAAAGACATAGATTGGCTGGGAAGATGAAAACATGTGCTGTATGCACTTCCGCTTACTACATCATTCTACTTAACCCCCTAGTGGAAGAAAAAATACATCATGAAAGAAAAAGCCGCTCAGCCATGTCTGACTCTTCGCAACCCCATGGACTATAGCCTACAAGGCTCCTCTGTCCATGGCATTTTCCAGGAAAGAATACTGGAGTGGGTTGCCATTTCCTTCTCCAGGGGATCTTCCTAACCCAGGGATCAAACCCAGGTCTCCCACATTACAGGCACTTTACCATCTGAGCCACCAGGGAAGCCCTAAATTGTACTTAATTATTTTATATGGTTAGGTTAATCATATTTCCATTATGGCTCACAATTGTAATGATCTTTTATTTTTGTCTGGCTATTGATTGTAAAAACTGACAAACTTCTACTATTGTGATTTTTGTTTAATACAATAAATTTATCAAAATTGGTCAACAGAAAATAATATAATTCTATATCACTAAACTACCTTTTAATAGAAAACCAGTAATTACTTTTTAAAATCCAGATGTATATCAGAATTATCTTGAAATTTTTTTTTGAAAAATACAAATGCCCAGGTATAGCGTTTTTTCTTCTTCTCAAAGAGCCAGATGTGTTTCTAATGAGCAGCCATGTTTAAAAACAACTAGACTGCATGACGATCTTTTACTTTTATCTAGTTTGTTTCACTTTTTCTATTTATTCACATTACCATATAATTTATGCTTTTCTTTTTTTTTAATTTTACTTTACAATACTGTATTGGTTTTGCCATACATGTTTTTCAATGTCTCTCTCTTTTTTAATGTTCTTTCTCAAACCTTACCAAGTTAGTAGAAAAGCTTTTGTGTACATACTGTGTGTGTGTATGTGTGTGTGTGTGTGTAAATATCGTATGTCTCTCTTTTTTTAAGTTCATTCTCAAACCTTTACCAAGTGTAGTAGAAAAGCTTTTGTGTACATACTCGTGTGTGTGTGTGTGTAGAGAGAGTATGTAAAAAAAATTTCTGAAATTTTGATTCTACCTTTTTGACTTAGTAGAGTAGAATAGAATGCTAGATTTCTAATTTATATTCAGTCAAAATTTTGATATTTTGGCATCTAGTATTACTATATCAAATTGGTTCATAATGCTTTTCATGTGTACTATATTCTACTTCTCTGTACATTCGTTCTATTAATTTCTGAGAGTTTGATATTGAAACTCCAATGAAAAATCTTACTTTATTTAAAACAAACAATTGTAATATATAGTGGAACTATATGTAACTTTGTTCTGTATTTGCCAAGTCTCCTGTAAATGTGTTATCATATTTTCATAATGTACAAAATAAAAAATAAATAACTTAGGGGAAAAAACTATATTACAAAGATTTAGTAATCAAAATGAATGTTAATGTCATAAAAGCAGACACAAAGATCCATGGAATAGAAGAGAGAGTCCAGAAATAAATCCATGCATATATGGTAAACTAATATTTGACAAAGTGAAAGTGAAGTTGCTCAGTTGTGTCTGCCTCTTTGTGACCCCATGGACTGTAGCCTACCAGGCTTCTCTGTCCATGGAATTTTCCAGGCAAGAATACCGGAGTGGGTTGCCATTTCCTTCTCCAGGAGATCTTCCTGACCCAGGGATTGAACCTGGGTCTCCTGCATTGTAGGCAGACACTTTACTGTTTGAGCCACCAGGGAAGTCCAATATTTGACAAGGGAACCAAAAATACTCAAGGACAAAAAGGCAAAGTCTTCAATGAATGGTTTTGAGACAAATAGATATCCATATGTAGACTCCTATCTCACACCACTCAAAAAAATAAACTCAAAATGGATTAAAGACTTAAATACAAGACTTGAAACCATGAAATTCATAGAAGAAAACATAGTGGACAATCTCCTTGACACTCATTTTGGCATTAGTTTTTTGGATATGACACCAAAAGCACAAGCAAAACTTAACAAACTACTACATTATTTGATATTGTTTGTTGGACTACATCAAATTAAAAGTCTTTTCATAGCAAAATAAGCAATCAAGAGTATAAAGAAGCAACCAATATACTGGGAGAAAATATTTGCAAACCATATATCAGATAAGGGATTAATAATTAAAATATGTAATGGATTCATGCAACTCAATAGGAAAGAATAATCTAATATGCAGAGAAAGACTGGAGACAATACAGTAAAGAACAACTTGAGCTCACCCCCTCCATTCATTAAAACACAAATTACAACTAACTGCTGAACAGCCACCAGGAAAAAATAGTGGACCTACCAAAACAGACATTCTATATCCAAAGACAAAGAAGCCACAACAAAACAGTAGAAAAAGATCACTCATGATAAAATCAAATCCCATACCTATGGAGTGGGTGACTCACAAACTGGAAAATAAGTATATCACAGAGGTTATCCCACAGGAGTATGAACTTCTAAGCCCCAAGTCAGGCTCCCCAACATGAGGGTATGGTGTTTAGAGGAGGAGTCCCTAGAACATTTGGCTTTGAAAGCCAGTGGCATCTAGTTGAAAGAAATTTACAGACCTAAGGGAAAAAGAAACTCCACTCTTGAAGGATACACAAGGTCTTGTGTGTACCAGGACACAGGGAAAAGCCAGTGACTTCATAGGAGTCTGGGTCAACCTAACTGTGGGTCTTGAAGGGCATCCTGGGGAGGTGGAATGGAGCTGTGGCTCACTGTGGGGACAAGGGCAGTAGCGGCAGTAGTACCAGGAAAAGCTAACTGGTGTGGGCTCTCTTGGAGGCCATCGTATAACAATATTTGAGCATTTTGACATGCTGGCCCCACCTGACACCTTTATGTTCCAGTGCTGGGATGCCTCATCTGGACAACAAACAAGGTAGGGAACATAGCCCCACTCATAATCAGACAGACCGCCTAAGTCTTCCTGAGCCCATAGCTACCTCTAAACATACCTTCTAACATGGCCCTCTCATCAGAGGGACAAGGCACAGCTCCAGACATCAGCGGGCAGGCAACAGTCCTATCCACTGGGAAACTTGTGCAAACTTCTTAGATTAGCCTCACACACCATGAGGGAGACACCAGAAGCAAGAGGAACTATAGTGCTGTAGTCTGTGGGGCAAAAATCACTATCACAGAAATTAGGTCAAAATGAAAATACAGAATATTTTTTGTTTCAGATGAAGGAACAAGGTAAAACCCCAGAAGAAGAGCTAAATGAAATAGAGAGAGCAATTTACCAAAAAAAAAAAAAAAGAAGAAAGAAAGAAATTCAGAATAATGAGAGTAAAGATGATTCAAGATCTTACAAAAAGAATGGAGGCACAGACCAAGATACAAGCAATGTTTAACAAAGAGCTGCTGCTGCTGCTGCTGCTGCTACGTTGCTTCAATTGTGTCCAACTCTGCGCAACCCCATAGATGGCAGCCCACCAGGCTCCCTGTCCCTGGGCTAGAAGATACAAGGAACAGAGATGAGCAATAACTGGAATGAAAAAATTCACTAGAGGGAATCAATAGCAGTAAAAATGAGGCAGAAGAGCAAATAGTGAGCTGTAGGTAAATAGAATAGTGAAAATCACTTCTGTGGGACAGGATAAAGAAAGAAAGAACAAAAAGAAATGAGGATAGATTGAGAGACCTCAGGGACAACATTGTTGTTGTTCAGTTGTTAAGCTATGTCTGACTCTTTGCAACTTCATGGAATGCAGCACACCAGGATTCCCTGGCCTTTACTATCTGCTGGAGTTTGCTCAAATTCATGTACACTGAGTCAATGATGTCATCCAACCATCTCATCCTCTGTCACTTCTTTCTCCTCCTACCCTCAATCTTTCCCAGCTTTAGGGTCTTTTCTGGAGAGTCAGCTCTTTCCATCAGATTGCCAAATTATTGCAGCTTCAGCATCAGTCCTTCCAATGAACATTCAGAGTTAATTTCCTTCAGGATTGCCTGGTTTGATCTCTGTGCTGTGCAATGGACTCGCAAGGGTCTTCTCCAGCACCACAGTTTGAAAGCATCAGTTCTTCAGTGCTCAGTCTTCTTTATGGTCCATCTCTCACATCTGTACGTGACTACAGGAAAAACCATAGTTTTGACTATCACTTTGTCACCAAAGTGATGACTTTGCTTTACAATATGCTATCTAGGTTTGTCATGGCTTTTCTCTCAAGGAGCAAGCATCTTAATTTCACGGCAGCAGTCACTGTCTGCAGTGATTTTGGAGCCCCTAAAAAGGAAAATCTGTCACTGTCTCCACTTTTTCCCCTTCTATATGAAATGAAATAATAGGACTGGATGCCATGATCTTAGTTTTGTGAATGTTGACTTTAAGTAAGCTTTTTGACTCTCCCCTTTCACCTTCATCAAGAAGTTCTTTAGTTCCTCTTTGCTTTCTGCTGTAAGGGTGATGTCATCTGCATATATGAGGTTATTGACATTTCTCCTGGTAATCTTGATTCCAGCTTGTGCTTCATCCAGTCCAGCATTTCTCATGATGTACTCTGCATATAAGTTAAATATGCAAGGTAACAATATACAGGCTTGACATACTCCTTTTCCAATTTTGAACAAGTCCATTGTTCCATGTCAGGTTCTAACTTGCTCCTTGACCCACATACAGGTTTCTTAGGAGAAATGTAAAGTGATTTGGTATTCCCATCTCTTTAAGAATTTTCTACAGCTTGTTGTGACCCACACAGTCAAGGCTTTAGTGTAGTCAGTGAAGCAGGAGTAGATTTTTTTTCTGTAATCCAGAGGATGTTGGCAATTTGATCTCTGGTTCCTCTGCCTTTCCTAAATCCAGCTTGTACTTCTGGAATTTCTCTGTTCACATATGGTTGAAGCAGTACAACATTTAATGACATTAAATGTAGCAAAATTCACACTATGGTCATTACAGAAGGAAAAGAGAGAGAGAAAAGCTCGGAGAAAAATATTTGATGAGATGATAGCTGAATATGCTTCTAACAGAAGGAAGGAAATGGGCACCTTAGACCAGGAAGTGCAGAGAGTCCTATACATGATAAACACAAGGAGGAACATGCCAAGACACATATTAATCAAATTGATAAAAATTAAAGCAAATGGAAAAAAGTCAAAGCAACAAGGGAAAAGCAAAGGAATCCTCATAAAGTTATCAAGTGATTTTTCAGCAGAAACACTACAGACCAGAAGGGAGTGGCACAATATACTTAAAATGATGAGAAAGAAGAAGCTATAACCAGGAAAACCATTCAGGAACCTCTCATTTAGATTTGATGGAGAAATAAAAAACTTTACAGATATGTGAAAGCTAAAAGAATTCAGCAACACCAGTTCAGTCTTTTGGACTCTCTGAGAGAGGGAGAGGGTGGGATGATTTGGGAGAATGGCATTGAAACATGTATAATATCATATAAGAAACAAATCACCAGTCTAGGTTTGATGAAGGATACAGGATGATTGGGGCTGATGCATTGGGATGACCCAGAGAGATGGTATGGGGAGGGAGGTAGGAGGGAGGTTCAGGATTGGGAACATGTGTACACCTGTGGTGGATTCATGTTGATGTATGGCAAAACCAATACAATATTGTTAAGTAAAAATAAAAACAGAGACATTACTTTGCCAACAAAAGTCCCTCTAGTCAAGGCTTTGTTTTTTTTCCAGTAGTCATGTATGGATGTGAGATTTGGAGTATAAAGAAAGCTGAGCACCAAAGAATTGTTGCTTTTGAACTGTAGTGTTGGAGAAGACTCTTGAGAGTCTCTTGGACTGCAAGGAGATCCAACCAGTCCATCCTAAAGGAAATCAGTCCTGAATATTAGTTGGAAGGACTGATGTTGAAGCTGAAACCCCAATACTTTGGCCACTTGATGCGAAGAACTGACAAGTTTGAAAGGACTGTGATGCTGGGAAAGATTGAAGGCAGGTGGAGAAGGGGATGATAGAGGATGAGATGGTTGGATGGCATCATTGACTCAATGGACATGAGTTTGAGTAGGCTCCGGCAGTTGGCGATGGACAGGGCGGCCTGGTGTGCTGCAGCCCATGAGGTCGCAAACAGTTGGACATGACTGAGTGACTGAACTGGACTTAACACAGGGGGAGAAAATGGGGGAAAATTTTCAAAACAATCTACAGAACAAGTCAAAACATAAGAATAATAAGTGTTTTGTTGAGTCACTAAAAGAAAAAAAAGACACAATAAAAGCTAAAGGGACTGTTCTAGGCTGAAAAGAAAAGCACACAACTAGCAGTTGGCGATGGACAGGGCGGCCTGGTGTGCTGCAGCCCATGAGGTCGCAAACAGTTGGACATGACTGAGTGACTGAACTGGACTTAACACAGGGGGAGAAAATGGGGGAAAATTTTCAAAACAATCTACAGAACAAGTCAAAACATAAGAATAATAAGTGTTTTGTTGTGTCACTAAAAGAAAAAAAAGACACAATAAAAGCTAAAGGGACTGTTCTAGGCTGAAAAGAAAAGCACACAACTAGAAACAAGAAAATTACCAATGGAAAGCTTATCAGTAAAGAAAAGCACACAGAAAAGGTAGGACACCATCCACACATAAATAGGATGATATCAAAACCAGCAGTTGTGAGAAGGGGGGAGTAAAATGCAAACTATTGGTGATGCATTTGAAATTAAAAGATTAGCAACTTAAAACAATATTGTTTATACATAGACTGTTGTATCAAAGCTTTGTGGTAACTGCAAACCAAAAAAAAAAAATAGCACAAAAAAAGTAAAGGAATCATAACACAACATTAAATTTAGTCATCAAATCACAGGAGAAGAAAACAAAAGAGTGAGGTAAGAGAAAAGACTACCAAAACAAATTGTGAACAGTTAACAAAATGACAAAACAAACATACATACCAAGTAATTATTTTAAATGCAAATAGTTTAACTGCTCCAACAAAAACACAGATTGGCCAAATGAATTTTTTTTAAAAAAGCCTCTATATATCCTGTGAGAGATCCACTTCAGATCTAGGGGCACAAAGACTTAAAGTGAAGGAATGGAAAAAGTTATTATGTGCAAATAGAGATCAAAAGAAAGCTGGTGAAGCAATACTTTATCAGACAAAAGAGACTTTAAAATAAAGACTTTTATAAGAGACAGAGTAGAACATTACATAATGATCAAGGGATCAATCCAAGAAGAAGCTGTAACAATTATAAATATATAAGCACCCAGCATACAAGTCCTCAATATATAATACAAATGCTAACAGTCATAAAAGGAGAAATTGATAGTAACACAATAATACTGGAAGACCTGAACACCCCACTTACATCAAAGAACAGATCATCCAGACAGAAAATCAGTAAGGAAAACAAGCCTTAAATGACAAATTATAGGAGATGGGATTAATTAATATTTATAGAGCATTCCATCCAAAAGCAGCAGGAAATACATTCTCCTCCAGTGCACAAAGAACATTCTCCAGGATAGATAACATACTGGGCTAAAAGGAAGCTTTATTAAATTTAAGAAAGTTGAAATAATTTCAGTTATCTTTTTTGACCAGAACACTATGAGATTAGAAATCAACTACAAAAAAAAAGAAAAAAAAAAAAACCTGTAAAAACAGAAGCACCTGGAGGCTAAACAATATGTTGCTAAACAACCAGTGAATCACTGAAGAATTCAAAAAGGAAATTTAAAAATACCTAATGAAGAATGTAAATGTGTCAGAACCAATACAATATTGTAATGTAATTAGCCTCCAATTAAAATAAATTTAAATATTAAAAAAGAATGTAAATTAAAACACGATGATCCAAATCCTATGAGATGCAGCAAAAGCAGTTCTAAGAAGGTTTACAGCAATATAATCTTATCTCAAGAAACAAGAAAAATCTCAAAAAAAAAAAAAAAACCCTAAACCTATACCTAAGGAGCTAGAGAAAGAACAAACGAAACTCAAAGTTAGTAGAAGGGGAAAAACCATAAAGATCAGAGCAGAAATAAATGAAATATAGACAAAATGATAGAAAAAAATCACTGAAACTAAAAGTTGATCCTTTGAAAAGTAAAACAAAATTGATAAATCTTCAGCCAGATTCATAAAAAATGATTAGCACCAAAATCAATAAAGTTGTATGAAAATAGGGAAGTTATAGCTGATACCACAGAAACACAAAGAATCATAAGAGACTACTACAAGCAACTATGCCAATAAAGTGGAAAGCCAGAAGAAATGGACAAACTCTTAGAAAGAGAATCAGGAGAATCAGGAGAAAGAGAATCACAACTGAATCAGGTGGAGAAAAAAAAAAAAAAAACGGAGAAAATGAACAGATCAATCACAAATAGTGAAACTGAAATTGTAACTTAAAAACTCCTAACCAAAAAAAAAGTCTAGGATCAGTCTAGATTCCAGGCGAATTCTATTAAACATTTAAACAAGAACTGAATCTTATCCTCTGAAACTATTCTAAAAAATTGCAAAAGAGAGAACACTTGCAAACTCATTTTATGAGGATAGCATCACCCAGAGGTCAGTCAGTCCAAGCTACCACAAAATAGAAAATTATGAGCCAATATCACTTATGATCATAGACACAATAGTACTTTACAAAATACTAGAAAACTGAATCCAACAATACATTAAAATAATCATACACCACAATCAAGTGGGATTATCCCAGGGATGCAAGGATTTTTCAATATCTGCAAATCATTCAGTGTGATAATTCAAATTAACCCATGCATCTATGGTTAATTAATCTACAACAAAAAAGGCAAGAATATACAATGGAGAAAAGACAGTCTGTTCAATAAGTGATACTTGGAAAACTAGAAAGCTACATATAAAAGAATATAATTAGAACATTCACTAACACCATACACAAAAATATAAATAAGGCTTAAATGTATGACTGGATACTATAAAACTCTCAGAGGAAACATAAGCAGTAGATTCTTTAATATAAATTGCAGCAATATCATTTTGATCCACGACATAGTGTAATGAAAATAAAAAGAAAAATAAACAAAGAGGTAATTAAACGGAGAAGTTTTTGCACAACAAAAGAAAACATAAACAAAATGAGAAAACGTCAGAATGGGAGAAAATATTTTCAAATGAAGCAATCAGCTGGGGATAAATCTCCAAAATACGTAAACTGCAAAACTGTTCATGCAGCTTAATGTAAAAAAGAAAAGAAACCCAAACAACATAATCAAAAATGGTAAGAAAACCTAGATATGTCTTCAAACAAAATATGCACATGGCCAAAAATCACATGAAGAGATGCTCAATATTATTGATTATTAGAGAGATGCAAATCAAATCTACAATAAGGTATCACCTCACACTGGTTAGATGGCCATCATCAAAAAGTCTACAAGCAAGAAATCATAGAGAGGGTGTGCAGTGAAGGGAACACTCCTACACTGTTGGTGGGAATGTAAATTTGTACGTCAATAGGGAGAACAATATGGAAATTTCTTAAATAACTAAAAATAGAGATGCTGTATGATCTTCCAACAACACAAGAGAAGACTCTGAACATGGACATCACCAGAGGGTCAACACCAAAATCAGATTGATTATGTTATTTGCAGAAAAAGATGGAAAAGCTCTATACAGTCAGCAAACAAGACTGGGAGCTGACTGTGGCTCAGATCATGAACTCCTTATTGCCAAATTCAAACTTAAATTGAAAAAAGTAGGGAAAACCAGTAGACCATTCAAGTATGACCTAAATTAAATCCCTTATGATTACACAGTGAAAGTGGGAAATAGATTTAAGGGACTAGATCTGAGACAGAGTGCCTGATGAACTATGGATGGAGGTTCATGACACTGTACAGGAGACAGGGATCAAGACCATCCCCAAGAAAAAGAAATGCACAAAAGCAAAATGGCTCTTTGAGGAGGCCTTAAAAATATCTGTGAAAATAGAAGTGAAAAGCAAAGGAGAAAAGGAAAGATATACCCATTTGAATGCAGCATTCCAAATAATAGCAAGGAGATATAAGAAAGCCTTCCTAGATAATCAGTGCAAAGAAATAGAGGAAAACAATAGAATGGGAAAGACTAGAGATCTGTTCAAGAAAATTAGAGATACAAAGGGAACATTTCATGAAAAGACGGGCTCAGAAACAGACAGAAACTGTATGGACCTAACAAAAGCAGAAGATATTAAGAAGAGGTGGCAAGAATGCACAAAAAACTATACAAATAAGATATTCATGACCCAGATGATCATGATGGTGTGATCACTCACATAGACCCGACATGCTAGAATGTGAAGTCAAGTGGGCCTTAGAAAACGTCACTAAGAACAAAGCTAGTGGAGGTGATGCAATTCCAGTTGAGCTAGTTCAAATCCTAAAAGATGATGCTGTGACAAAGTGCTGTAGTCAGTATGTCAGCAAATTTGAAAAATTCAGCAGTGGCAACAGGACTGGAAAATATAAGTTTTTATTCCAATCCCAAAGAAAGGCAATGCCATAGAATGTTCAAACTACTACACAGTTGCACTCATCTCACATGCTAGTAAAGTAGTGCTCAAAATTCTCTAAGCCAGGCTTCAACAATATAGGAACTGTGAACTTCCAGATGTTCAAGCTGGACTTTAAAAAGGCAGAGGAACCAGAGATCAAATTGCCAACATCTGCTGGATCATCAAAAAAGCAAGAGAGTTCCAGAAAAATATCTATTTCTGTTTTATTGACTATGACAGTCTTTAACTATCTGGATCACCAAAAACTGTGCAAAATTCTGAAAGAGATGGGAATACCAGACCACCTGACCAGCCTCCTGAGAAATCTGTATGCAGGTCAGGAAGCAACAGTTAGAACTGGACATGGAACAACATACTGGTTCCAAATAGGGAAAGGAGCACGTCAGGGCCACATATTGTCACCCTGCTTACTTAACTTCTATACAAAGTACATCATGTGAAATGCCATGCTAGATGAAGCAGAAGCTGGAATCAGGATTGCCAGGAGAAATATCAATAACCTCAGATATGCAGATGACACCACCCTTATGGCAGAAAGTGAAGAACTAAAGAGCCTCTTGAGGAAAGTAAAAGAGGAGAGTGAAAAAGTTGGCTTAAAGCTCAACATTCAGAAAACTAAGATCATTGCATCTGGTCCCATCACTTCATGGGAGATAGATGGGGAAACAGTGGAAAAAGTGGCAGACTTTACCTTTTGGGCTCCAAGATCATTGATGGTGATTGAAGCCATGAAAGTAAAAGATGCTTAGTCCTTTCAAGAAATGTTATGACCAAACAAGACAGCATTTTAAAAACAGAGACATTACTTTGCCAACAAAAGTCCATCTAGTCAAGACTATGTTTTTTCCAGTAGTCATGTATGGATGTGAGAGCTGGACTATAAAGAAAGCTGAGTGCCAAAGAATTTATGCTTTTGAACTGTGGTGTTGGAGAAGAATAATGAGAGTCACTTGGACTGCAGGAAGATCCAACCAGTCAATCCTAAAAGAAATCAGTCCTGAATATTCGTGGGAAAGACTGATGCTGAAGCTGAAACTCGGGTACTTTGGTCACCTGTTGCAAAGAACTGACTCACTGGAAAAGACCCTTATGCTAGGAAAGATTGAGAGTGGAAGGAAAAGTGAATGACAGAGGATGAGATGGTTGGATGGCATCACCGACTGCAATGGATGTGGGTTTGGGTAAACTTCAAGAGTTGGTGATGGACAGGGAGCCAGGCATGCTACAGTCCATGGGGTCACAAAGAGTCAGACACGACCGACTGAGTGACTGAATTGAACTGAATTGATCATCTTTCAATGACCTCATGGCCATATATACAGAGAAAATTATAATTTAAAAAGATACCTGAATGTTCATTGCAGCATTATTTATAATAGGCAAGATATGGAAGAAATCTAAACATCCATTGACAGCCAAATGAATAAAGAAAATGTGGTCCACATATACAGTGGAATATAACTCAACCATAAAAAGGGAAATGAGTCAAATCAATAAAATTAGAAATTAAAAAGAAATTACAACAGACAATGCAGAAATAAAAAGGATCATAAGAGAGTATGAGCAATTGTATGCTAATAAATTGGATAACCTGTAGGAAACAGACAAACTCTTAGAAAAGTAAAATCTTCCAAGACTGAATTAGGAAGAAATAGAAAATATGAACAAACCAGTCACAAGCACTGAAATTGAAATTGTGATAAAAAAAAAAATCTTCCACAAACAAAAGCCCAGAGCCAGATGGCTTCACAGGCGAATTCTATCAAATGTCTAGAGAAGAGCTAACACCTTTCCTGCTCAAACTCTTCCTAAAAATTGCAGAGGAAGAAAAACTTTCAGTCATTCTATGGGGCCCCCATCACCTTGATACCAAAACCAAAGATATAACAGAAAAAGAAATTATAGGCCAATGTCACTGATGAATGTAGATTCAAAAATTCTCAACAAACTCCTAGCAAACAGAATAAAACAACCCATTAAAAGGATTATACACCATGATCAAGTGGAGTTTATTCCAGGAATGCAAGGATTCCTCAATATATGTAAATTAATGTGATATACCATATTAACAAATTGAAAGATAAGAACCACGTGATCATCTCAATGGATGCAGAGAAGGATTTTGACAAAATTCAACACTCATTTATGATTAAAAAAAAAATTTCTCCAGAAAATAAGAAAAGAAGGAACCAAACTCAGCATCATAAAGACTGTATATGGCTTCCCTGGTGGCTCAGCTGGTAAAGAATCCACCTGCAATGCGGGAGACCTGGGTTCGATCCATGGGTTGGGAATATCCTCTGGAGAAGGGAAAGACTACCCACTCCAATATTCTGGCCTGGAGAGTTCCATGGACTGTATAGTCCATGGGGTCGCAAAGAATTGGACACGACTGAGCGACTTTAACTCACTCACTCACTTCACGACATATGCACAGTAAACATTTCTCTCAACAGTGAAAAACTGAAAGCATTTCTTCTAAGATCAGTAACAAGACAAGATGCCCACTCTCACCACCATTATTCAGTATCATTTTGGAAGTCCTAGTCATGGCAGTCAGAGAGGAAAAGGAAATAAAAGGAATTCAGATCAGAAAAGAAGTAAAACTCTCACTGCTTGCAAATGATATGATACTATACATAGAAAGTCCTAAAGATGCCACCAGAAAATTACTAGAGCTAATCAATGAATTTAGAAAAGTTGCTAGATACAAAATTAATGCATAGAAGTTCTTTGCATTCCTATACACTAACTGAAAAATCAGGAAGACAAATTAAGGAAACAATATCATTCACCATTGTAATAAAATATCTAGGGAAAACCTACCTAAAGAAACAGAACTCCTGTATGCAAAAAACCATAAGACATTGAGGAAAGAAATCAAAGGTGACACAAATGGCAAGATATATCATGTTCTTGGATTGCAAGAATCAATATTGTGAAAATGACTATAATATCCAAAGCAATCTACAGAGTCAATGCAATACTTATCAAGCTACCAATGGTATTTTTCACAGAACTAGAACAAAAAAGTTTATAATTTGTATGAAAACAAAAAAAGACCTTAAACATCTAAAGCAACTTTAAGAAAGGAGAATGGAACTGGAGGAATCAACCTTCCTGACTTTAGACTACACTACAAAGCTTGTCATTAAGATAATATGGTAGTGGCACAAAAACAGAAATATAGAGCAATGGAACAAGAAAGAAAGCCCAGAGATAAGCCCATGCACATGTGCGCACCTTATCATTGATAAAGGAGGCAAAAATATACAATGGAGGAAAACACAACCTCTTCAAAAATGGTGCTGGGAAAATTGAATAGCTACATGTAAAAGAATTAAATTAGAGCAATCCCTAACACTGTACACAAAAATAAACTCAAAATGGATTAAAGGCTTAAATGTAAGGCCAGAAACTATGAACCTCTTAGAGGAGAGCATAGGCTTCGATATAAATCCCAGCAAGATCCTCTCTGACCCACCTCTAGAGTAATGCAAATAAAAATAAACAATTGTGACCTAATTTAAAAATTTTGCACAGCAATGAAAACTATAAACAAAATGAAAAGACAACCCAGAGAATGAAGAAAACAATTGCAAACAAAGCATCTGACAAAGGATTAATCTCCAAAATATGTAAGTTCAATATTAGAAAAACAAACAAATTTTAAAATGGTCAGAAGACCTAAGCAGACTTTTTTAAAGAAGACATACAGATGTCCAATAAACACATGAAAAGGTGCTCAATATTGTTCATTGTTAGAGAAATGTAAATCAAATCTATGAGGTATCATTTTGCACCACTCAGAATGGCCATCATCAAAAAATCTAAACAGTAAATGCCAGACAGGGTATGGAAAAAAGCAAACCCTCCTGTACTCTTGGTAATATAAACTTATGCAGCCATTTTGGAGAACATATGGAGATTCTTTTTAAAAAATCTACCATATGACCCAGAAATCCCACTATTGGGCCTATACCCTGAGAAAGCCAGGATTCAAAAGACACATATAAACCAATGTTCATTGCAGCACTATTTACAATACCTAGACTGTGGAAGCAACCTATATATCCTCAACAGATGAACATATGAAGAAGATGTGGTATATATAATATGCAATGGGATATTACTCATCCATAAAAGGAACAAATTTGAGTTAGTTCTAGTGAGGTGGATGAATCTAGAGCCTGTTATACAGAGTTAAATCAGTCAGAAAGAGAAATATAAATATTGTATATTAACTTATATATATGGAATCTGAAAAAAAAATGGTACTGATGAACCCATTTGCAGGGAAGGAATGAATACACAGATATAGAGACCAGGCTTATGGACACGTGGTGAAGGTGGGACAAATTGAGAGTGTAGCATTGATATATACACTAGCAGGTGTAAAATAGATAGATAGCTAGTGGGAAGTTGATATATAACACAGGGAGCCCAGCCTGGCACTTTGCGATGACCTGACTTAGCAGCAGCAGAGGGGTGAGACTAGGGGAGGGGAGGAGGGTGTGTGGGGGCATGTGTATGTGTGTGTGAGTGTATAACTATAACTGATTTGCATTATTTTACAGCTGAGACCAACACAACATTTTAAAGCAATTTTTCTCCAATTAAAAAATAAATTTTAAAAAGAAAATTTGGTACAGATATACAATGGAACATAACCATCACAAAGAATGAAATAAGGTCATTTGCAGCAACATGAATGGATTTAGTTTTTATCATACTCAGTAAAATTAGTCAGAGAAAGACAAACAGCATATAATATCATTTACTTGTGGAATCTCATAAAATGATACAAATGAACTTCTTTACAAAACAGAAACAGAGTCAAAGACTTCAAAAACAAACTTATGGTTACCAATATGGAAATGTGGTGGTGGGGGGGAGGGGGTAAATTAGGAGTTTGTTATTAAAATATGCACATTATTGTACCTAAAATAGATGATCAACAAGGACCTATATATACATATAGCACAGGGAACTCCACCCAATATATGAAAAAAGAATCTGAAAAAAGATGAATATACATATATGTATATTAAGTCATCATGTTATACACCTTAAATTTATAAATATTTTATCTCAAATATATCTCAATAAGCTGGGAAAGATAATATACCTCTTTAGATGTAAGGACTAAGGGAGATATGTGTATAACTTGCCTTTTTTAAAAAAATTAAAAGGATTTGTTCTCTTTTATTTACTCACAACCTATCAGTACAACAGAGGTCAAATCCAGTTTGGTGAAGGTCATTTAAAGTCACCCGCTAAAGTAATAAACCTTTAAAATGATGATTTTATAGCACAAATGAAATTAAATAAACCAAATAGGATGTGGCAAAGCCCTTTTAAGTATCTCAAAAACCACATTTCCATGCACAAAAAGGGAAACACAACATAAAAATTTTCAGAATTTTCACTGGAAAACATGGCAGGTCTGAGAAGAATTAGGTTATGCATTTAACAGGCTCCATAGACTATTATATTCTTTGCAGACAAAGATGGAGAAGTTCTATACAGTCAGCAAAAACAAGGCAAGGAGCTGACTGTGGCTCAGATCAGGAACTCCTGATTGTCAAATTCAGACTTAAATTGAAGAAAGAAGGGAAAATCACTTGGCCATTCAGGTATGATCTAAATCAAATCCCTTACAATTACACAGTGGAAGTGAGAAATCGATTCAAAGGATTAGATCTGATAGACAGAGTGCCTGAAGAACTATGGACAGAGGCTCATGACATTGTACAGGAGACAGGGATCAGACCATCCCCAAGAAAAAGAAATGCAAAAAAGAAAAATGGCTGTCTGAGGAGGCCTTACAAATAGCTGCAAAAGGAAGAGAAGCAAAAGGCAAAGGAGAAAAGGAAAGATATACCCATATGAGTGCAGCGTTCTAAAAAGTAGCAAGGAGAGATAAGAAACCCTTCCTCAGAGATCAATGCGAAGAAATAAAGGAAAACAATAGAATGGGAAAGACTAGAGATCACTTCAAGAAGATTAGAGACACCAAGGGAACATTTCATTCAAAGATGGTCACAATAAAAGACAAAAATTATACTGACCTAAGAGAAACAGAGGATATTAAGAAGAGGTGGCAAGAATACACAGAAGAACTATACCAAAAATCTTCATGACCCAGATAATGTGATCTAGGTGACAGTGTGATCACTCACCAAGAGCCAGACATCTTGAAATGTAAAGTCAAGTGGGCCTTAAGAAGCATCACTACCAACAAAGCTAGTGGAGGTGATGGAATTCCAGTTGCGCTATTTCAAATCCTGAAAGATGATGTTGTGACAAAGTGCTCAATATGCTAGCAAATTTGGAAAACTCATCAGTGGCCACAGGACTGGAAAAGGTCAGTTTTCATTCCAATTTCAAAGAAAGGCAATGCCAAAGAATGCTCAAACTACCACATAGTTGCACCCATCTCACACGCTAGTAAAGTAATGCTCAAAATTCTTCAAGCCAGGCTTCAACAGTATGTGAACTGTGAACTTCCAGATGTACAAGCTGGATTTATAAAAGCAGAGGAAACGATGATCAAATTGCTGACATCTGCTGGAGCATCAAAAAAGCCAGAGAGCTCCAGAAAAACATCTACTTTGAGATGGTTGGATGATATCACTAGCTCAATGGACATGAGTTTGGGTAAACTCTAGGAGTTGGTGATAGACAGGGAAGCCTGGCATGCTGCAGTCCATGGGGCTGCAAAGAGCTGGACACAACTGAGCGACTGAACTAAACTGAATGGACTATTCCACTGACCACTTGCATACCACGATCACTTATCATGTCAACATTTGTGAACTTAAGATCTGTAAAATTAAAAATTCATTGCATTTCTTGGGGTTGGTAAATACAGATTCATTCTGTGCAATTATCTTATGTCTCTTCCTTGCCAGGTTCAAACAGGGATATTCCCTACCGATCCAGAACTGTGAATCTTGGATTCAGTTTCAGGGCTCTGATGGTTTGCTGTAAGGTGGATGCCTTATAGCTATAGGAAGTAGAGAATCAGTTAGTCTTCTTTCTTGGATAAAGCTAATCATCTGATTTGTCAATATTTTATTCAGAAAAATAATTATAATATATTTGCCAAATTTAAGTGTCAGCATCCTTCCTTGTCCCTTCCAGTTTATTGTATATTTACATTTATTTTCTGGGAGATGTACCTGGAATTTTTGGTTTGCATCTTGACGTGAAATCAAGCCATTCTAAGCAATTTCTTAAAATTACCCTATTTAATCCTCACAACAGCCTTATGTAATCGATATTATAATCCCCATTTCACAGGCAAGGACACTAAGGCTAAAGCAGTGTGCTCAAAGTTATTTAGATGGTATGAGATTCTGTACATAAGACATGATAAAGAGGGGTGCAAGACAAGTAATAGAAAAATAAAAAGTTTTCTTTTGAAAGTTTTAAATTAACATGCAAGAAACACATTTTAACTATTGGTTCCTTAAGACTAGAAGTTATATTATATGGTAGTTTCCTTTATTAGATCAAAGGAGTATCTATGTGTGCATCTTTTAAATTTTGACATCTGGAATTTAGTTATGCCCTTGTTTGAAAAAGGACATGCCTTTTTTGTGACCTTATAGGAAAACTTGAATACAATCAAAGTCAGCATCAGACAGTAGAGTTTGTTGGTAATATATGAAATATGTTGTATAGGCATTTTGCCAAGTATTTTCTCTTAAGCATTTTTTAAAGTTTTTAAATATCTGACTTTTACTTTTTTGGTTTTTTATGCCATAATCTTAGTTTTCTGAATGTTGAGCTTTAAGCCAACTTTTTCACTCTCCTTTTTCACTTTTATCAAGAAGCTCCTTAGTTCTTCTTCACTTTCTTTCTTTCTTTTTTTTTTTTTTACTCTAATTGAATGGCAATGTGTTATTACAGTCATGTATCAAACAGGGACATCATAAATGCCATACATTTATGATAACACATTTATGATGTATTTATCATAAATGCCATAGAGCGATTTGCCAGTCCAGCTTCGATGCATGATACAGGATGCTTGGAGCTGACTTTTACTTCTAAAGAAACAGAATGAAACTCTTATTCATATTCTCTTCAGCGAATAGATTTCATGTCAATCATCTAAGGCCTGGCTCTACCCCAGACTCTTGGCCGGACACCTACCTGGTAATGGTTTTCCCAGGGAGGATTCTAGTCATCTGGTCAAGAACTGTCAGAACAATTTCCTCAAATCACGTTAGACTGAAGTAATTATTATAAGTGATGCTTCTTCTGGGTTATCTAAGACAGATATTTCAGAGCTGGTTCCTCACAAATACGTTGAAAGCACAATAATGTACACACTTTCTGAACATTCATCCTTTCTCCACAGCTCTTTCTTTGTGTCTCCAAGACAGAAATGTCTGTTTTGTCAAGAAAGATTTGGCACACGGTTTGTTTTAATAATCGACCTTGTTTGTTTTCACGAGGCTCCTTTTATAGCTCTCACGTCAATTTAGAAGGGGATATTTCTTAGCAGAACATCCATTGAAGCCATGATTTATGATACGATCAACACTCTCTATGGAACCATCCAGTACCTTCATGCAGTTGATCTGATTTATGAAGCTCTAATACAAACAGGCTTACTTTCATTTATTCCTAAATTGAACTTTGGGGAAACTCATTAATTAAACCATATAGAAGAGATATGGATATCACTGATCCTTCAGTTCTCTATCTGTGAAATGGAGAAAGTTGACAGTATTTGCTATTTCTATAGATACTGTTATTAGGGAGTATAGAAGTTCCTTTTTGCTCCTCTAACAATTTGCTACACATGTAATGGCTCCAATTTGTTAATTTACAATACAAATTTATTAATTTACAGTTTTTGGAGAATAGGAGTCTGATATTTGTCTTAAATGGCTAAAGGATTTAAGCAAAGTTGTGCTCTTTTTGAAAGCTATCGGGAACAATCCATTTTCTTAGCTTTCCCAACTATTTGAGGGCACGTTTATCTTGTGACCCTTTCCTCGGTCTTTGAGACTAACGATGTAGCATCTTCAAATACTTGATTTCTATCACCCCATTCCTTTTCTGATTCTGACACTCTGGCTTCCCTCCTATAAAGGCACTTGTGACTTCACTGGGCATACTTAAAAAATTCAGGATCATCTCTCATCTAAAGGTCCTTAACTTCACGGTGTCTACAAAATCTCTTTTGCCATGTAGAGTATAAGATAGAGGCTTCTGGGATTAAGATATGGACATCTTTGGAGGGTCATTATTCTGCCTACTACAGAGGGGATACTGATTAAATGTTTGTGGTGTTAACTTTTACTTACATACAACATGAACAATATGACTGCACAAATGAATGCATTTAACAATTGGCTTGGGATACAGCCTTCTTGGAAGCTATGTGCTTTCAGTAATATAAAGGACAGATTCTAAAGATGCCAATCATGGAACAGATTTTCTTAATGGGTCAGCAAAGACACTACACAAAACCTTCCCCTTCCTGGTGCTGAGAAAGTGTCACAGGGATCTGTTGAACCCTCATATGTATGCAGAAAGCAAAGAGACTACTTTTCATGGAGGAATGTGGCTGCATTTTATCACAGCTCAGAAATTCCCTTATGTTTGAAGGATTTTTTCCCTGCTGTCTGACTTGCCAGAAAAGTTCAATTGTACGACATGTCAACTCACTGAATATTTTCTGCTCACTGTAGACTCTGTGCATTCAGACTTTAAGAAACAGAGGAACTTTAGATATGTTGTAATCCAACTGTGGCATTTTACAAAATGAATAGACACACAGAGGCTAACTTACCTTCCCAGAGTCACACAGGCAGCATTTGAGCTACAATCAGGACTCTAACTTGACACACACTTCAGGGCATTAACTTCTATGCCAGGGAGCCTCTGACCTCTGTCTTCAGAGAAGGTGGATGTGAGGTTAAATTTGAATGTGGAAGCTTTATTTTCACTGTAAACAGATGGGAATTAGTGCTAGTTTCTGAAATTCAGAGACTTTCTTTTCATTAGGACCACTGATGTTTAAACTAAAACGAATATTTTTGCACTTAAATTTATATCCCACAGATCTAATAATCAATCATTTGTACAATTTTTATTACATCTACCATTATCTGGTAGAATGGTTGTTATTCTGTAATGCTCCAAACAGTATAAAGAATAGAGGAAAACAATAGAATGGGAAAGACTAGAGATCTCTTCAGGGAAATTGGAGCTATCAAGGGAATACTTCATGCAAAAATGGGCATAATAAAGGACAGAAATAGTAAGGACCTAACAGAAGTAAAAGAGATTAAAAAGAGGTGGCAAGAATACACAAAACTATACCAAAAAAAAAAAAAAAGGTCTTAATGACCTAGATAACCCCGCTGGTGTGGTCTTTCATCTAGAGCCAAACATCCTGGAGTCTGAAGTCAAGTGAGCCTTAGGAAGCATTACTACAAAGAAGGCTAGTGGAGATGATGTAATTCCAGCTGAGCAATTGCAAATCCTAAAAGATGATGTTGTTAATCTGCTGCACCAACACACCAGCAAATCTGAAATATTCAGCAGTGGCCATGGGACTGGAAAAGTTCAGTGTTCATTCCAGTCCAAAAGAAGGGCAGTGTCAAAAACGGTGAGAACTACCATACAATTGTATTGAGCCTGGTAGGCGGCAGTCCATGGGGTCACAAGGAGTTGTGACTGAGCGACTTCACTTTCACTTTTCAATTTCATGCATTGGAGAAAGAAATGGCAACCCACTCCAGTATTCTTTCCTGGAGAATCCCAGGGATGGAGGAGCCTAGTGGGCTGCTGTCTATGGGGTCGCACAGAGTCGGACATGACTGAAGCAACTTAGCAGCAGTAGCAGCAGCAAGGTTATGCTGAAAATCCTTCAAGCTAGGCTTCAGCAGTATGATTCATTGGATCATAGAAAAAGCAAGGAGATTCTAGAAAAGCATCTACTTCTGCTTCTATGCTAAAGCCTTTGACTTTGGTGACCACAACAAACTGTGCAAAATTATAAAGAGATGGGAACACCAGACGACCTTACCTGTCTCCTGAGAAACCTGTATGCAACTGGACATGGGACAATGAACTGGTTCAAAACTTGGAAAGGAGTATGGGTGTTCTTTGGAAGGAATGATGCTAAAGCTAAAACTCCAGCACTTTGGAAAAGACTCTGATGCTGGGAGGGATTGGGGGCAGGAGAAGGAGATGACCAAGGATGAGATGGCCAGATGGCATCACCGACTTAATGGATGTGAGTTTGAGTGAACTCCAGGAGTTGGTGATGGACAGGGAGGCTTGGCATAGTGTAGTTCATGGGGTTGCAAACAGTTGGACACGACTGAGCGATTGAACTGAAGTGATGATGCATATTGTCATCCTGCTATTTTAACTTATATGCAGAGCACATCATGTGAAATGCTTGGCTGGATGAATCATAAGCTTGAATCAATGTTTTTGGGAGAAATATCAACAAAATCAGATATGCAGATGATACCATTCTAATGGCAGAAAGTGAAGAGGAACTAAAGAGTCTCTTGAGGAGGGTGAAAGAGGAGAGTGAAAGAGTTCGCTTTAAAACCGACATTCAAAAACCTAAGATCATGGCATCCAGTCCCATCGCTCATGTCCAATAGATGGGGAAAGATGGAAACCGTGACAGATTTTATTTTCTTGAGCTCTAAAATCACTGCGGATGGTGACTGCAGTCTTGAAATTAAAAGATGTTTGCTCCTTGGAAGAAAAGCTATGACAAAGCTTGACAGCATATTAAAAATCAGAGACATCACTTTCACGACAAAGGTCTGTAAGTCAAAGCCATGGTTTTTCCATCAATCATATATGGATGTGAGAGTTGGACCACAAAGAAGGCTGAGAACTGAAGAATTGATGCCTTCCACTTATGGTGCTGGAGAAGACTCTTGAGAGTCCCTTGGACAGCAAGGAGATCAAACTAGTCAATCCTAAATGAAATCAACTCTGAATACTCATTGCAGTTCCAATACTTTGTCCACCTGATGAAAAGAAATGACTCATTGGAAAAGACCTTGATGCTGGCAAAGATTGAGGGCAAAAAGAAGAAGCAGCTAGCACAGATTAGATAGCATCATGGACTTAATGGGTAAGAATCTGAGTAAACTCAGGGAGATAGTGAAGACAGGGAAGTCTGGTGTGCTGCAGTCCATGGGCCTGAAAAGAGCTGGACATGACAGCAACTGAACAACAACAAATGCTTCTTTTACCCAAATAATTTTTAATGTTCTTTTTCCGTTTGGTAAAGTTTTCCCTACTTCTAAGGTAAACTCCAAACTTCTCTTAACTTGTAAGGAAAACTGGCTGCATTCTATTGTTTATTGAAGGAAATCATAAATTCTTTAATATTCCTCTCAGGGAGAAATGTCAACTTTCTGGGTTCTGAGATTAAGAACTTTATCTTTATGTAGCCAGAATGTCCCTAGGCTTCCTAAAACAGAGTTTACAAACGAGGCCACGTTAACAGATCAAAATTTCCTTGGTACATTAGTCTCCCTCTGCTGCCTAGCCTCCATCCCATCCTAGAAGCCACCTTTGCATTCCCTCCCGGTCTTTCTCCAGGGTGGGACTCAGTTGTGCTCCTCCACCATGGCCTCCTCTCAGAGTGGGAGGAGAGCTCCCCTCCCACACTCAAGCCTATGTTACTTTTTTTTTTCCAGTCCCCAAAGCAGCACTTAGTTATCCTCAATTTGATAAAGTTGCCTCGAAGTCTGTTAGCTTCTGCTATCTGTCTACAAACCCTATCTTGTCCTATGGGTTGAAGAATAGAAATGGCCAGCTTTCTCCATTCCTCAGTCTCTCCAGCCCAGGAATCTGCACCAATCTTGCCTGCATGCATAGCATCAAGTCATGTGGATTAGTAATGGGGGATACTGTCAGGCTATCAGGCTCCGTTGATACTACCTTCTACACTAAGTAATTGCTTGTTAATTTATAATCTTGATGACTGACTTCTACATGGTTGGAATAAAATGTTTTTCCAACAGGTCCCCATTTTAAATCTTATTATTTAAGTAACCTCACTTTTATCCCTGATTGTCAGAATTAAACAAAATCTGTTATGTAGGAAACATTGAATATCTTTTTTTGTTGGAACTTACTTTTTTGAAAATGCTTTCAAAAGAAGAGAAATCCAATACAAAAGTTATCCAATAGCCTATTCTGAATTAAAAGCATTACTTTTAATTGCCTAGGTTGTTCCAGGGGAAAAAAAGAGATTCAATGTGAAGGAAAGCAGTATGAATTTAAATTTCTATCAGGAGTGCAATGTGGTTCTGGAACATAGATTGTCAGAGTGGAGCGATAGGCAGAGGGCTCTTACAAACAATGTTTACAAGATTGACTTTTTCTTGTGGGAGAACAGTCTCTAGGAAAGAGATAGGAAGTGCTAGAAGTAGGGAAGTGACAGGATCCCTGTGTCATTGCCTTGAGAATAAATACAGGAGGCCAGAAGATACAAAGCTGTTTTATGTAATCTAAGTAAAATACACTAGTGGTCTGAACACAAAAGGTGGTGGGAATGTTGAAAAGCAGTGAGTATATTGGAGAGAGATTTTGGCTGTAAGATTGACAGGACTTAATGAATAATTCTGAATGTAGATGAGAGAGAGGGACTTTCCTAGAAGACATATGGGTTTCCAGGTTCAACAAATAGGTAGAAGTTGATGCCTTTCACCGAGTCACAGAACACTTGAAGAAGAGTGGGTTCTGAATTCAGTTTGAAAAACATTGTGGTTTTCTATGAATGAAGGTTAGGAATAGAGATAAAAATACAAGGATATAAACCTCAGGGTTTGGAAGTACTGATAGAGAATTATCAACAATAATTGGTACAGATCTACAATTCCAAATCACAGATGTTCTAAAAACCAAAAGTTGTCAAAGTTTCCTGTAAATGTAATTGTAAGCAAATGCTGACAAACTGTTTTAACTTTTAAAAATCTCTATTCCAGGACTGTGATTATTAACATCTGTTGCTGTGGAAATGTTAATGTATTTATTCAGTTATGGAGTGTCTGGACCTAACAGAAGCAGAATATATTAAGAAGAGGTGGCAAGAATACATGGAAGAACAGTACAAAATGATCTTCACGACCCAGATAATCATGATGACGTGATCACTCATCGAGAGCCAGACATCTTGGAATGTGAAGTCAAGTGGGCCTTAGAAGGCATCACTACGAACAATGCTAGTGGAAGTGATGGCATTCCAGTGGAGCTGTTTCAAATTCTGAAAGATGATGCTGTGAAAGTGCTGCACTCAATATGCCAGCAAATTTGTAAAACTCAGCAGTGGCCACAGGACTGGAAAAGGTCAGTTTTCATTCCAATTCCAAAGAAAGGCAATGCCAAAGAATGCTCAAACTACCGCACAATTGCACTCATCTCACATGCTAGTAAAGTCATGCTCAAAATTCTCCAAGCCAGGCTTTAGCAATACGTGAAACGTGAACTCCCTGATGTTCAAGCTGATTTTAGAAAAGGCAGAGGAACCAGATATCAAATTGCCAACATCTGCTGGATCATGGAAAAAATTAAGAGAGTTCCAGAAAAACATCTATTTCTGCTTATTGGCTGTGCCAAAGCCTTTGACTGTGTGGATCACAATAAACTGTGGCAAATTCTGAAAGAGATGGGAATACCAGACCACCTAATGCTCAAAATTCTCCAAGCCAGGCTTTAGCAATACGTGAAACGTGAACTCCCTGATGTTCAAGCTGATTTTAGAAAAGGCAGAGGAACCAGATATCAAATTGCCAACATCTGCTGGATCATGGAAAAAATTAAGAGAGTTCCAGAAAAACATCTATTTCTGCTTATTGGCTGTGCCAAAGCCTTTGACTGTGTGGATCACAATAAACTGTGGCAAATTCTGAAAGAGATGGGAATACCAGACCACCTAACCTGCCTCTTGACAAATCTATATGCAGGTCAGGAAGCAACAATTAGAACTGAACATGGAACAACAGACTGTTTCCAAATAGGAGAAAGTGTACATCAAGGCTGTATACTGTCACCCTGCTTATTTAACTTCTATGCAGAGTACATCATGAGAAACGCTGGGCTGGATGAAATACAGGCTGGAGTCCAGATTGCCAGGAGAAATATCAATAACCTCATATATGCAGATAACACCACCCTTATGGCAGAAAGTGAAGAAAAACTAAAGAGCCTCTTGATGAAAGTGAAAGAGGAGAGTGAAAAAGTTGGCTTAAAGCTCAACGTTCAGAAAATGAAGATCATGGCATCTGGTCCCATCACTTCATGGTAAATAAATGGAGAAATAGTGCAAACAATTACAAACTTCATCTTTTGGGACTCCAAAATCATTGTAAATGGTGACTCTAGCCATGAAATTAAAAGATGTTTACTCCTTGAAAGAAAAGTTATGACCAACCTAGACAGCTTATTTAAAAGCAGAGATATTACTTTGCCAACAAAGATCCATCTAGTCAAAACTATTTTTTTTCCAGTAGTCATGTATAAATGTGAGAGTTGGACTATAAAGAAAGCTGAGCACCAAAGAATTGATGCTTTTGAACTATGGTGTTGGAGAAGACTGTTGAGTGTCCCTTGGACTGCAAGGAGATTCGAACAGTGCATCCTAAAGGAAATAAGTCCTGAATATTCATTGGAAAAACTGATGCTGAAGCTAAAACTCCAATACTTTGGCCACCTGGTGCAAAGAACTGACTCATTTGAAAAAATCCTGATTGTGGGAAAGACTGAAGGGGATGACAGATGATGAGACGGTTGGATGGCATCACCAACTCGACGGACATGAGTTTGAATAAGCTCTGGGAGTTGGTGATGGACAGAGAGGCCTGGGCTGATGCAGTTCATGGGGTTTCAAAGAGACAGACATGACTGAGCAAATCAACTGAACTGAATTGAGAGAAATACTTGGAGTAACAGGCAAATTTGGCCTTGGAGTACAAAACAAAGCAGGTCAAAATCTAGCAGAGTTTTGCAAAGAGAACACACTGGTCGTAGCAAACATCTTCTTCCAACAACACTAGAGAAGACTGTACACATGGACATTACCAGATGGTTGATACAGAAATCATATTGATTATATTCTTTACAGCCAAAGGTGGAGAAGCTCTATACAGACAGCAAAAACAAGACTGGGAGCTGACTGGGGCTCAGATCATGAACTTCTAATTGCCAAATTCAGAGTTAAAATGAAGAAAGAAGGGAAAACCACTAGACCATTTAGGTATGACTTAAATCAAATCGCTTACAATTATACAGTGGAAGTGACAAATAGATTCAAAGAAGTAGATCTGATAGACAGAGTGCCTGAGAAACTATGGACAGAGGCTCGTGACATTGTAGAGAAGACAAGGATCAAGACCATCCCCAAGAAAAAGAAATGCAAAACGACAAAATGGTTGTTTGAGGAGGCCTTACAAATAGCTGTGGAAAGAAGACAAGTGAAAGGCAAAGGAGAAAAGGAAAGATATACCCATTTGAATGCAGAGTTCCAAAGAATAGCAAGAAGAGATAAGAAAGCCTTCCTCAGTGATCAATGCAAAGAAATAGAGGAAAATAACAGAATGGGAAAGACTAGAGATCTCTTCAAGAAAATTAGAGATACCAAGTATTTCACGCAAAGATGGATACAATGAAGGACAGAAATGGTATGGACCTAACAGAATCAGAAGATATTAAGAAAAGTTGGCAAGAATACAAAGAAGAACTATACAATAAAGATCTTCATGACATACATAACCACGGTGGTGTGATCACTCACCTAAAGCAGACATCTTGTAATGTGAAGTCAAGCAGGTCTTAGGAAGCATCACAATGAGTAAAGCTAGTGGAGGTGATGGAATTCCAATTGAGCTATTTCAAACCCTAAAAGATGATGCTGTGAAAGCATTGTACTCAATATACCAGTAAATTTGGAAAACTTAGCAGTTGCCACAGACCAGGGAAATGTCCATTTTTATTCCAATCCAAAGAAAGGCAATGCCATAGAATGTTCAAACTGTTGCACAATTGCACTCATCTCACAGGCTAGTAAAGTAGTGCTCAAAATTCTCCAAGCTAGGCTTCAACAGTACATGAACCACGAAATTCCAGATGTTCAAGCTGGATTTAGAAAAGGCAGAGGAACAAGAGATAAAATTGCCAACACCATTGGATCATCAAACAAGCAAGAGTTTCAGAACAACATCCGCTTCTGTTTTATTAACTATACCAAAGCCTTTGACTGTGTGGATCACAAGAAACTTTCAAAAATTCTTCAAGAGATGGAAATACCAGACCACCTGACCTGCCTCTTGAGAAATCTGTATGCAGATCAAGAAACAACAGTTAGGGAGGCAGTCCTAAGATGGCAGAGGAATAGGTTGGGGAGACCACTTTCTCCCCACAAATTAATCAAAAGAACATTTGAACACTGAATAAGGTCCACAGAACAACTTCTGAATGATGGCAGAGGATATCAGGCACCCAGAAAAGCAGCCCATTGTCTTCAAAAGGAGGTAGGAAAAAATATAAAAGGTAAAAAGAGAGACAAAAGAGGTAGCGATGGCGATCCATTCTGGGAAGGGAGTCTTTAAAAAGAGAAGTTTCCAAACACCAGGAAATACTCTCACTGGCAAGTCTATAGCGAGTCATAGAACCTCAGAGGGCAACATAACCAGGAGGGAAAATAAATAAATAATTAAAACCCACAGATTACATGCCCAGTTGTAACTTCCAGCAGAGAAGCAGCACAGACGCTTTCATCCACCACTAGCAAGCAGGGGGTGGGCAGGGAGGCACAAGCTGCTTTGCTTAAAGTAAGGACCGGGCCTGAATGCCCCGAGGGCAACCTGAGAGAACTAACTTGAGGTAGCCAACCAGACAATGGGATAGCTACCTTGCGAAAAGCCCTAACCTAAGACACCACCAGGCTGCCTCACGGAACAAAGGACTGAACTGAGCTAGCTGGCTGCGGACCAGCCCATCTCCCGCTGGAGACAGGCAGGTGAGGGCAGCCAGAGCCAGAAGGGGGCAATCATGGCCCCAGAGAGGCATCCTCTACCAAACTGCAAGCAGGCCTCATTGCTAACCAAGACTTCTTGGGATTCTGGACTGTTGACATCTGCCTGAGAAGGTGTGCTGGTTGTACAACCAGAAAACGGAATGGCAGGGACGAGGGAGGCGATAAGTCACAGGGACCATGCTTGCCAAACACGTGGTCACTTGAGCTGCTTGGACCTGGGAAGGGCACAAAATGCAGGCCCAACTGAGCCTGCACCTTTGAGGAGTACCCGAGTACCTGAGCCTGAGCGGCTTAGACCTGGAAAGTGCATACAACCCAGGGCTGGCCTCAGACAGTGTGGACGAGACACTGCGAGCACACGCCAGTGTTATTTGTTTGCAGTGTTCTTCCCTCCCCACAGCACGACTGAACAAGTGAGCCTAAAGAAGTATACACCACCGCCTCCTTGTGCCAGGGTGGAAATCAGACACTGAAGAGACCAGCAAACAGAAGAAGCTGAAACAGAGGGAACCACCTTGGAAGTGACAGGTGCAATAGATTAAAACCCTGTATTTAGCACCAACTACATAGGACGGAGCCTATAGATTTCGAGAAGTATAAGCTGAATCAAGAAACTATCTGAAAATGAACTGACCCCACACTGTCCACAACATCAGAGAAAGTCCTAGATATATTTTTACTATTGTCATTCTTTACTTTTTTTAAATTTTAAGTCCTCTATTACTCCTTTAATGTTCATTTCTATAACCTATTATTACTTTGTAAAAAAAGATCCTATTTTTTAAAGCAAACTTCATATATATATATTATCATTTTTGTGACTTTTTTTCCCTTAATATTGTATTTTTGAGAATCCAACCTCTACTCAAGATTTGTAAACTTTGCTTTTTGGTATTTGTTATCAATTGTGTACATTTAAGAACCCAATCTTCAGTACCCATTTTGACTTGGGAGAGAGATTACTGGCTTGATGGCTCTCTCCCTCTTTTGACTCTCATTTTTCTCCACCATGTTGCCTCTATCTCCCTCCTTCCCCTTTTTCTGCTCTACACAACTCTGTGAATCTCTTTGTGTGTTCTGGGCTGTAGAGAACACTTAGGAAACTGATTACTGGCTGTATCTGTCTCTTTCCTTCTGCTTCTCCCCTTATCCTCCTGTCACCTCTGTCTCCTTCCACCCTCTTTTCTTCTGTGTTTAACTCCATGAACATCTCTGAGGGATCCAGACTGTGGAGAGCACATAGGAACGTGACTACTGGCTAGCTTGCTCTCTCCCCTTTGGATTCCTCCTCTTCTCCTCCTGGTCACCTCTATCTCCCTTCTCCTCTCTTCCCTATGTAACTCTGTGAACATCTCTGGGTGTCCCTCACTGTGGAGAAACTTTTCATCTTTTAACCTAGAGGTTTTATCATCAGTGCTGAATAGATAGAGAAGTCTTGAAGCTACTGCAAGAATAAGACTGAAAACCAGAGGCAGGAGGCTTGAGTCCAAATTCTGAGAACACCAGAGAACTCCTGACTCCAGGGAACATTAAATAATAGGAGCTCATCAAACACCTCCACACCTACACTGAAACCAAGCACCACCCAAGGGCCAATAAGTTCCAGAGCAAGACATACCACGCAAATTCTCCAACAACACAGGAACATAGCCCTGAGCTTCAATATACAGGCTGCCCAAAGTCACATTAAACCCACTGACATCTCATAACTCATTACTAGACACTTCATTGCACTTCAGAGAGAAGAAATCCAGCTCCACCCACCAGAACACTGACACAAGCTTCCCTGTCCAGGAAACCTTGATAAGCCACCCATCCAACCTCACCCACAGCAAGGAATCTCCACAATAAAGAGAACTCCACAAACTGCCAGAATACGGAAAGGCGACTCCAAACACAGCAATATAAACAAGATGAAGAGACAGAGGAATGCCCAACAGGTAAAGGAACAATATAAGTGCTCACCAAACCAAACAAAAGAGGAAAATATAGGGAATCTAGGGAATCTACCTGATAGAGAATTCTGAATAATGATAGTGAAAATGCTCCAAAATTTTGAAAACAAAATGGAGTTATAGATAAATAGCCTGGAGACAAGGATTGAGAAGATGCAAGAAAGGTTTAACAAGGACCTAGGAGAAATAAAAAAGGGTCAATATACAATGAATAATGCAAGAAATGAGGTCAAAAACACTCTGGAGGGAACCAAGAGTAGAATAATGGAGGTAGAAGATAGGATAAATGAGGTAGAAGATAGAATGGTAAAAATAAATGAAACAGAGAGGAAAAAAAGAAAAATGAATTAAAATAAATAAGGACAATCTCAGAGACTTCTGGGACAAAGTTAAATGCCCCAACATATGAATCATAGGAGTTCCAGAAGAAGACAAAAATAAAGATCATGAGAAAATACTTGAGGAGATAATAGTTGAAAACTTCCCTAAAATGGGGGAGGAAATAATCACCCAAATCCAAGAAAACCAGAGAGTCCCAAATAGGATAAACCCAATGCGAAACACCCCAAGACACCTATTAATCAAATTAACAAAGATCAAACACAAAGAATAAATATTAAAAGCAACATGGGACAAACAACAAATAACACACAAGGGAGTTTCCATAAGGATAACAGCTGATCTTTCAATAGAAACTCTTCAATCCAGGAGGGAATAGCAGGACATATTTAAAGTGATGAAAGAAAATAACCTACAGCACAGATTACTGTACCCAGCAAGGATCTCATTCAAATATGAAGGAGAAATCAAAAGCTTTACAGACAAGCAAGAGCTGAGAGAATTCAGCTTCACCAAACCAGCTCTCCAACAAATGCTAAAGGATGTTCTCTAGACAGGAAACACAGAATAAACTTGAACCCCAAACAATAAAGTAAATGGCAACGGGATCATACTTATCAATAATTACCTTAAATATAAATGGGTTGAATGCCTCAATCAAAAGACAAAGACTGGCTGAATGGATACAAAAACAAGACCCCTATATATGTTGTCTACAAGAGACCCACTTCGAAACAAGGGACACATACAGACTGAAAGTGAAGGGCTAGAAAAAGATATTCCATGCAAATGAAGACCAAAAGAAAGCAGGAGTAGCAACACTCATATCAGATAAAATAGACTTTAAAACAAAGGCTGTGAAAAGAGATAAAGAAGGACACTACATAATGATCAAAGGATGAATCCAAGAAGAAGATAAAACAATTACAAATATATGTACCCAACATAGGACCTTCCCTGGAGGTGCAGAGGTTAAAGCATCTGCCTGCAATGTGGGAGACCTGGGTTAGACCCCTGGGTTGGGAAGATTCCCTGGAGAAGGAAATGGCAACCCACTCCAGTATTCTTGCCTGGAGAATCCCATGGACAGAGAAGCGTGGTGGGCTACAGTCCACAGGTCGCAAAGAGTCGGACACGACTGAGCGACTTCACTTTCATTTTCATTTTCAACATAGGAGCACCACAATATGTAAGACAAATGCTAACAAGTATGAAAGAGGAAGTCAACAATAACACAATAATAATGGGAGACTTTAATACCCCACTCACACCTATGGACAGATCAACTAAACAGAAAATAAACAAAGAAACACAAACTTTAGATCACAGCCTGGGACATACATCTTGCCTTGGTAAATTCAAAAAAATTGAAATCATTCCAAGCATCTTTGCTGACCACAGTGCAGTAAGATTAGATCTCAATTACAGGAGAAAAACTGTTAAAAATTCCAACATGTGGAGACTGAACAACATACTGCTGAATAAACAACA
Organism: Madoqua kirkii; assembly: GCA_006408675.1. Lineage (NCBI taxonomy): Eukaryota > Metazoa > Chordata > Mammalia > Artiodactyla > Bovidae > Madoqua > Madoqua kirkii. Next base: position 1,700 of record SJYC01145796.1, on the reverse strand, counting down.
AATCACAGAAGAAATCAAAATATGCATAGAAATGAATGAAAATGAAAACACAAAAACCCAAAACCTGTGGGACACTGTAAAAGCAGTGCAAGGGGAAGGTTCATAGCAATATAGGCATACCTCAAGAAAGAAGAAAAAATTCAGATAAAAAACCTAACTCTACACTTAAAGCAAGAAGGAAGAAATGAAGAATCTCAGAGTTCATAGAAGGAAAGAAATCTTTAAAATTTGGACAGAAATAAATGCAAAAGAAACAAAACAGACCATAGCAAAACTCAACAAAGTTTAAAGCTGGTTCTTTCAGAGGATAAATAAAGTTGACAAACCATTAGCCAGACTCATCAAGAAACAAAGGGAGAAAAATCAAATCAATAAAATTAGAAATGAAAATGGAGAGATATACAAAGGATTATAAGAGACTACTATCAGCAGTTATATGTCAATGAAATGGATGACTTGGAAGAAATGGACAAATTCTTAAAAAAGTATAACTTCCAAAAACTGAACCAGGAAGAAATAGAAAATCTTAACAGACCCATCACAAGCACAGAAGTTGAAACTGTAATCAGAAATCTTCCAGCAAACAAAAGCCCAGGTCCAGACAGCTTCACAGCTGAATTCTACCAAAAATTTTGAGAAGAGCTAACACCTATTCTAGTCAGACACTTCCATAAAATGGCAGAGGAAGATAAACTTCCAAACTAGTTCTATGAGACCACCATCACCCTAATACCAGAACCTGAAAAAGATGCCACAGAAAAAAAAAATTATAGTCCAATATCACTGATGAACATAGATGTAAAAATCCTTAACAAAAGTCTAGCAATCAGAATCCAACAACACATGAAAAAGATTATACATCATGACCAAGTGGGCTTTATCCCAGGGATGCAAGGTTTCTTTAATATCTGCAAATCAATCAATGTAATTCACCACACTAACAAATTGAAAAATAAAAGCCATATGATTATCTCAAAAGAAAGCCTTTGACAACATTCAACATCCATTTATAATAAAAATCCGCCAGAAAGCAGACATAGAACCAATATACTTCAACATAATAAAAGCTATATATGACAAACCCACAGCAAACATTATCCTCAGTGGTGAAAAATTGAAAGCATTTCCCCTAGAGTTAGGAACAAGACAAGGGTGCCCACTCTCACCACTACTATTCAACATAGTTTTGGAAGTTTAGGCCACAGCAATCAGAGCAAAAAAAGAAATAAAATGAATTCAAATTGGAAAAGAAGAAGTAAAACTCTCACTGCAGATGATATGATCCTCTACATAGAAAACTCTAAAGACTCCACAAGAAAATTATGAGAACTAATCAATGAATATAGTAAAGTTGCAGGATGTAAAATTAACACACAGAAATCCCTTGTATTCTTATACACTGATAATGAGAAAATAGAGAAATTAAGGAAACAATTCCATTCACCATTGCAATGAAAAGAATAAAGTACCTAGGAGTATACCTACCTAAAGAAACTAAGGACCTATATATCGAAAACTATAAAACACTGATGAAAGAAATCAAAGAGGACACTAATAGATGGAGAAATATTCCATGTTCATGGATCGGAAGAGTCAATATAGTGAAAATGAGTATACTAACCAAACCAATTTACAGATTCAATGCAATCCCCATCAAGCTACCAACAGTATTTTTCACAGAACTAGAACAAATAATCTCA
>SJYC01145787.1:0-14007 GCA_006408675.1 Madoqua kirkii | reverse complement strand
ATTGATATACATATAATGTTATGATTAATTTAATTTCAATAACTTAATATTCAAAATGTATGTAATCTTTGAATGTGAATAAAATGTATGTAAAATATACATTTGTGATCTTAAGTATTGTAAACAATACAATAAAAAGTTCTCTCAGTGAGATTAAATTTTAGAATTATCATCAAAAACTAAATTAAAATACTAACAAAAATTAATGGCTGAAAATTTTCAGAAACATTCATGAATATAATGTTATCTGATATAGGCCTTCAATAATGGATACAAGAGAAAATACACAAGTGATATGAAAGGACATTCTTTGAGCGGAATCTAAAATGTGGAGCTGCCAGAGTTTAATGTCTAAATTAGCCAATGATTGGAAAGTAGATTCAAGTAATATTTGGCAACTGAAACTTTAACCTCATATCAGAGTATATAAGCATTCTCTGTGCATTTCACTGTCACTCCTCTTTATAAAGTCTACCTACCAATTGGAGAAGGGAAAGGCTACACAGTTCAGTATTCTGGCCAAGAGAATTCCATGGACTATATAGTCTATATGATCGAAAGAGTCAGACACGACTGAGTGACTTTCACTTCACTTCACCAAGTGGAAGTATCTCCTCTGCCTCAGAAACCTATATCTGTATTCTTTCTTCTACCCTTACTACAACATTCAAGACCTTACTCTTTACAACTTGCCTGCCTTTTTATCTAGTCATTGATTGCTCTCTGCAAGACAGTCTTTTTCCTTTGCTTTTCAAATATTTGAGAGTGCAGTATCTGCTTGTACCATCATCACCATGATGTGCCTATTGTTGTTCAGTTGCCACATTATGTCTGATTCTTCTCAATCTTATGGACTGTAGCATGCCAGGCTTCCCTGTCCCTCATCATACCCTAGAGTTTTCTCAAACTCATGTCAATTACATTGGTGATGCCATCCAACTATCTCAATCTCATCTGCTGTCACCCTCTTTTCCTTCTGCCTTCAAAATCATTCGCAGCATCAGAGTCTTTTCCAATGATTCAGTTCTTTGCATCAGGTAGCCAATGTACTGGAGCTTCAGCTTCAGCATCAGTCCTTCCAATGAGTGTTCCAGGTTGATTTCCTTTAGGATTAACTGGTTGGATATCCTTGCTGTTCAAGGGATTCTCAAGAGTCTTCTCCAGCACCACACTTCAAAAGTATCAGTTCTTTGGTGCCCTGCCTTCTTTATGGTCTAGCTCTCACAACCATACATGACTACTGGATAGACCATATCCTTGACTATATGGACTGTTGGCAAAGCAATGTCTTTGTTTTTTAACACACTGTCTAGGTTTCTCATAGCTTTCCTGCCAAGAAGCAGTCATCTAATTTAATGGCTGCAGTCACCATTTGCAGTGATTTTCAGTTCAGTTCAGTTCAGTCGCTCATTCGTGTCCGACTCTTTGCAACCACATGAATGACAGCACTCCAGGCCTCCTTGTTCACTACCAAGTCAACTCTTCATATGAGGTGGCCAAAGTCGTGGAGTTTCAGCTTCAGCATCGTTCCTTTCAAAGAAATCCCAGGGTTGATCTCCTTCAGAATGGACTGGTTGGATTCCTTGCAGTCCAAGGGACTCTCAAGAGTTTTCTCCAACACCACAGTTCAAAAGCATCAATGCTTCAGCGCTCAGCCTTCTTCATAGTCCAACTCTCACATCCATACATGACCACAGAAAAAACCATAGCCTTGATTAGATAGACCTTAGTCGGCAAAGTAATGTCTCTGCTTTTGAATATACTATCCAGGTTGCTCGTAACTTTTCTTCCAAGGAACAAGTGTCTTATAATTTCATGGCTGCAGTCAACATCTGCAGTGATTTTGGAGCCCAAGAAGATAAAGTCTGACACTGTTTGTACTGTTTCCCCATCTATTTCCCATGAAGTGATGGGACCGGATACCATGATCGTCATTTTCTGAATGTTGAGCTTTAAGCCAACTTTTTTTGCTCTTCTTTTTCACTTTCATCAAGAGGCTTTTTAGTTCCTTTTCACTTTCCGCCATAAGGGTGGTGTCATCTGCATATGTGAGGTTATTGATATTTCTCCTCGCAATCTTGATTCCAGCTTGTATTTCTTCCAGTCCAGCCCAACGTTTCTCATGATGTACTCTGCATATAATTTAAATAAGCAGAGTGACAATATACAGCCTTGACGTACTCCTTTTCCTATTTGGAACCAGAGCTCAAGAAGAGGAAATCTGTCACTGCTTCCACCTTTTCCCCTTCAATTTGCCTTGCAATGATGGGACCGGATGCCATGATCTTGGTTGTTTTAGTATTGAGTTTTAAACCAACCTTTTCACTCTATTCCTTCACACTCATCAAGAGGTTCTTTAATTCCTCTTCATTTTCTACTGTTAGAGTGGTAACATCCACATACCTGAGGTTGTTGATATTTCTTCCTGCAGTCTTGATTTCAACTTGTAACTCATCCAGCCTGGCATTTCTCATGATGTGCTCTGCATATCAGAGTTTTGTCAGAACTCTCCATTATGACTCTCTGTCTTGAGTGGCCTACAGGGCATGGCTCATTTCTTCACTGAGTTATGCAAGCTTCTTTGCCCTAACAATGTAGTGACCCATGACAAGCATGTGCCTATAAAAAGACTTTATTCACTGAGATAAGAATTATTTGATTTAAACTTTTTGAATCTCCTAATTTGCATCACAATTTAAGGTGGTCACTCTCTAGTTTTTCTACTCATTTAATTGCTTCAATCCAATACTGAAATGATTTCTACAAATTTAAAGCTTCACTTGAAATCATTATAATTCACTTTTGAACAAAATCTATGACCAAAGGTGTGCAGATTTATCTGATAGACAGTATCTTTGCCTAAACCATCCAGCACAGCAGGATTTGCAAGTGTGATATTGTTCATAAAGGGGGCTTGCAAATGGAGGCAAGTGGTTGAAATTTATGGCATAACAGTTAAACATTTCACCAGCTTGGCCAGTTGACAGTGTACTTGATAAATGTTTAATGATGATAAACGATATTGGGTCTAGACTATTTTTTTCCACTATCCAACATCACACTGAATTTTTGTTTGAGAGTGGAGCAGAGGGAAAAAAAAATGTGAATGGGAAGAAAACAGTTGAAAAATAATAATGTCCCTTTTTCAAAGAAGCCCCTTCTGACAACTACAACACATTTTTAATAGATTGTTTCATAGTCAAGTGGCTTTTGTGCAGAGGAAGGTATCCTTATAATTATTTTCTTGGTGAGTACATTAATCTTATATATTAATTCCATACCAAGTAACCAGTCATGAGATAATTTTTAAAATACAGTTTCATTTTATATGACAGGTTTATGATATATAAGACTTAATTATGGATTTTAATTTCTAAAATACAGATCTTTCCCTGAACTGAGGTCCTTATATTTGCTTTCACAGTATTACCTGTGAAATTATACTGTGTTAACACAGTATAACACAGTATTACCTGACCCATTCATGATATAATAATCTGATCTTTATTTTAATGCTTTATTATAATTAGAAGTATCATCTAGGCTCTCCTAGGGAATTGAGGCTTATCTATGGAGTTATCTTTCTTCTAGGCACTTGGTTACTTTATCATTTTTGAACACTTGTACTCTTTCTGCTTCTTTCTACATAGACAAGTGGTCTACCTATGAAAGGTGGTAACCAAAGCCAAAGGAAACTACCCGTCTTGGCACATTACTTTTTTTGTTTAATATATTACTAGGTTTACTAATATTTAACACTGCTCTTCTTTCCTGCTTTCAAACACTAAAATGCACAGATACATTTAAGTAGATTCTTCAGTCATTTAGAACTCCGTCTTAATGCTGTTACATGGATACTTTCTTTCTGGCAACAACAAGATGTCCCAGATACAGCTAGTGTCTTTTCTGCCTCAAGTCATAGAAATGCTCTCCAAAGATTAATATTAGTTATTTACAAATTGACATTGACTGATTCTTTTTAAGGTTATATTATTAGCTCATAATAGTAACAAAAATATGCTTGTCAACTTGTATAATAATAATTATAGTAATAAGCAAGAAAAATATAAAAATCCTTTTCAGTCCTCTTGTGCTTTAGGCACACTCTAAATGTTTTTAAGATACATTCAGATTTATTAAAATTTATTTATTGATTTATTTTGGGCTGTGCCATTTCGCTTGCAGGATCTAGTTCTCTGACCAGAGATTGAACCCTGGGGCATGGTAGTGAATGTGCCAAGCTCTAGCAATGAATCTCCAGGGAATTCCCAAGTACATTCAGGTTTGGATCTCAAAACAACCAATTAGGTAGTTTTAAAAGGGTCTCAAGAACTGCCTGAAAAAAGTTATTCAGTTAATTAAGGAAGTAACATCACAATATTTATTTATTGAAGAGTGTTTCTGAAATTCTTAACGTGTTTAGGAGGACTAAAGTTAGTAATTACATTAAAAAGTTTTTTCATAAATTTAAAATTTTGTACACTGATGTGTTTGAATAGGATTTGAGAAGCTGATCATTTAAAGTCAGAAATTAACTAACTATTAATATTTGAAAAATAAGACTCACACTCAGCCTTTAAAATTTTACTTTTCCCTTTTCAAGTCTCAGTACTCCACAAGTTATAATTACTTCATCAAATAAATGATTGATTTTACTTAAATACTATTCAAACTTTTCAAAATATGAGCTGCTGTGAGCAACTTTAGTCACCCTGCCACACACATGTACACCCACACACAACACTAACATATCTATATACCCAGGGTTCCACATTTTACTCTTCCTTCATATTGACAGGAAGGAAAAACTACTAGATTCAGAAACAAAAAAAGCAGAAAAGGGCTGAATTTTATTTTTGCTTTTAAATATAGTTGTTATTTATTTATGTTGGATGTTATTGGTCTTCCTTATCTCACAGGCTTTCTCTAGTTGCAGGAGAATGAGTGCTTCTTTATGTTGCGGTTCAGGGGCTCATTATAATTTTTGTACAGTTCTTCTGTGTATTCTTGCCACCTCTTCTTAATATATTCTGCTTTGTTAGGTCCATACCATTTATGTCCCTTATCGAGCCCATCTTTGCATAAAATGTTGCCTTGGTATGTCTAATTTTCTTAAAGATATCTCTAGACTTTCCCATTCTGTTCTTTTCCTCTATTTCTTTGTATTGATCGCTGAAGAAGGCTTTCTTATCTCTTCTTGCTGTTCTTTGGAACTCTGCATTCAGATGCTTATACTTTTCCTTTTCTTCTTTGCTTTGCACCTCTCTTCTTTTCACACCTGTTTGTAAGGCCTCCCCAGACAGCCATTTCGCTTTTTTTCATTTCTTTGCTATGGGGATGGTCTTGATCCCTTTCTCTGGTACAATGTCACGAACCTCATTCCATAGTTCATCAGGCACTCTATCTATCAGATCTAGGCCCTTAAATCTATTTCTCGCTTCCACTGTGTAATCATAAGGGATTTGATTAAGGTCATACCTGAATGATCTAGTGGTTTTCCCAGCTTTTTACAATTTGAGTCTGAATTTGGTAAAAAGGAGTTTATGATCTGAGCCACAGCCAGCTCCTGGTCTTATTTTCATTGACTATATAGAGCTTCTCCATCTTTGACTGCAAAGAATATAATCAGTCTGATTTCAGTGTTGACCATCTGGTGATGTCCATGTGTAGAGTCTTCTCTTCTGTTGTTGGAAGAGGGTGTTTGCTATGACCAGTGCATTTTCTTGGCAAAACTCTACTAGTCTTTGCCTTGCTTCACTCTGTATTCCAAGGTCAAATTTGCCTGTTACTCCAGGTGTTTCTTAACTTCCTACATTAGCATTCCAGTCCCCTATAATGAAAAGGACATCTTTTGGGGATGTTAGTTCTAAAAGGTCTCGTAGATCTTCATAGAACTGTTCAACTTCAGCTTCTTCAGCGTTACTGCTTGGGGTATAGTCTTGGAATCTGTGATATTGAATGGTTTGCTTTGGAGACGAACAGAGATCATTCTGTAATTTTGGAGATTGCATCCATATACTGCATTTCAGACTCTTTTGTTGACCATGATGGCTACTCCATTTCTTCTGAGGGATTCCTGCCCACCGTAGTAGATAAAATGTTCATTTGAGTTAAATTCACCCATTACAGTCCATTTTATTTCACTGATTCCTAGCATGTCAACGTTCACCCTTGCCATCTCTTATTTGACCACTTCCAATTTGCCTTGATTCATGGACCTGACATTCCAGGTTCCTAGTAGAGTCTTCTCTTCTGTTGTTGGAAGAGGGTGTTTGCTATGACCAGTGCATTTTCTTGGCAAAACTCTACTAGTCTTTGCCTTGCTTCACTCTGTATTCCAAGGTCAAATTTGCCTGTTACTCCAGGTGTTTCTTAACTTCCTACATTAGCATTCCAGTCCCCTATAATGAAAAGGACATCTTTTGGGGATGTTAGTTCTAAAAGGTCTCGTAGATCTTCATAGAACTGTTCAACTTCAGCTTCTTCAGCGTTACTGCTTGGGGTATAGTCTTGGAATCTGTGATATTGAATGGTTTGCTTTGGAGACGAACAGAGATCATTCTGTAATTTTGGAGATTGCATCCATATACTGCATTTCAGACTCTTTTGTTGACCATGATGGCTACTCCATTTCTTCTGAGGGATTCCTGCCCACCGTAGTAGATAAAATGTTCATTTGAGTTAAATTCACCCATTACAGTCCATTTTATTTCACTGATTCCTAGCATGTCAACGTTCACCCTTGCCATCTCTTATTTGACCACTTCCAATTTGCCTTGATTCATGGACCTGACATTCCAGGTTCCTCAGCAATATTGCTGTTTACAGCATTGGACCTTGCTTCTATCACCAGTCACATCCACAGCCTGGCATTGTTTTTGCTTTGGCTCCATCCCTTCATTCTTTCTGGAGTTATTTTCCCACTGATCTCTAGTAGCATATTGGGCACCTACTGACCTGGGGAGTTCCTCTTGCAGTATCCTATCATTTTGCCTCAAAATACTGTTCATCGGGTTCTCAAAGCAAGAATACTGAAGTGGTTTGCCATTCCCTTTTCCAGTGGACAACCTTCTGTCAGACCTTTCCACCATGACCCACCCATTTTGAGTTGCCCTGCGGGCATGGCTTAGTTTCATTGAGTTAGACAAGGCTGTGGTCCTAGTGTGACTGGATTGACTAGTTTTCTGTGAGTATGGTTTCAGTGTGTCTGCCCTCTGATGCCCTCTTGCAATACCTACCAACTTACTTGGATTTCTCTTACGTTAGGCGTGGGTTATCTCTTCATGGCTGCTCAAGCAAAGCACAGCCATTGCTCTTTACCTTGGATGAGGGGTGTCTCCTCACCGCCACCCTTCCTGACATTCAACGTGGGGTAGCTAACTCTTTTAGGTCCTCCTGTCCTCCTGTAGCTGTGTTACCACTGTTCCTTGGATGTGGGTCAGCTCTTCCTGGCCACCGCCTCTGGCCTCAGGTATGGGGTTGCTCCACCTGGCTGCCACCTCTGGCCTTGGACGCAGAATGGCTCCTCCTGACAGATGCCCCTGTCCTCAGATGAGGGGTAACTTCTCTTGGCCACTGCACTTCGGACATAGGATCCTTCCAGCTTCTGCCCCTGACCTCAGACATGGGATGGCTCCTCTTGACCATGCTTAGTGCACAAGTCGCAGTCGCTTGTGCTTAGATCTTCACAACCCAGATAATCACGATGGTGTGATCACTCATCTAGAGCCAGACATCCTGGAATGTGAAGTCAAGTGGGCCTTAGAAAACATCACTATGAACAAAGCTAGTGGAGGCAATGGAATTCCAGTGAAGCTGTTTCAAATCCTGAAAGATGATGCTGTGAAAGTGCTGCACTCAATATGACAGCAAATTTGGAAAACTCAGCAGTAAGCACAGGACTGGAAAAGGTCAGTTTTCATTCCAATTCCAAAGAAAGGCAATGCCAAAGAATGCTAAAACAACCGCACAATTGCACTCATCTCACATGCTAGTAAAGTAATGCTCAAAATTCTCCAAGCCAGGCTTTAACAATACGTGAACCATGAACTTCCTGAAGTTCAAGCTGGTTTTAGACAAGGCAGAGGAACCAGAGATCAAATTGCCAACATCTGCTGGATTATGGAAAAAGCAAGAGAGTTCCAGAAAACATCTATTTCTGCTTGATTGACTATGCCAAAAACTTTGACTGTGTGGATCACAATAAACTGTGGAAAATACTGAGAGAGATGGGAGTACCAAACCACCTGACCTGCCTCTTGAGAAATCTGTATGCAGGTCAGCAAGCAACAGTTAAAACTGAACTTGGAAAAACTGAGTGGTTCCAAATAGGAAAAGCAGTACAGCGAAACTGTATATTGTCACCTTGCTTATTTAACTTCTATGCAGAGTACATCATGAGAAATGCTGGACTGGAAGAAACACAAGCTGGAATCAAGATTGCTGGGAGAAATATCAATAAACTCAGATATGCAGATGACATCACCCTCTTGGCAGAAAGTGAAGAGTAACTGAAAAGCCTCTTGATGAAAGTGAAAGTGGAGAGTGAAAAAATTGGCTTAAACCTCAACATTCAGAAAACGAAGATCATGACATGTGGTCCCATCACGTCATGGGAAATAAATGAGAAAGCAGTGGAAACCATGTCAGACTTTATTTGTTTGGGCTCCAAAATCACTGCAGATGGTGACTGCAGCCATGAAATTAAAAGACGCTTACTCCTTGGAATAAAATTTATGACCAACCTAGATAGCATATTGAAAAGCAGAGACATTACTTTGCCGACTAAGATCCGTATAGTCAAGGCTATGGTTTTTCCTGTGGTCATGTATGGATGTGAGAGTTGTACTGTGAAAAAGGCTGAGTGCTGAAGAACTGAAGAGCTTGAAGTCTAATACTGGAGAAGACTCTTGAGAGTCCCTTGAACTGCAAGGAGATCCAACCAGTCCATTCTGAAGAAGATCAGCCTTAGGTGTTTTTTGGAAGGAAAGATGCTAAAGCTGAAACTCCAATACTTTGACCACCTCATGGGAAGAGTCGACTCATTGGAAAAGATTCTGATGCTGGGAGGGATTCGAGGCAGCAGGAGAAGGTGATGATAGAGGGTGTGATGACTGGATGGCATCACTGACTTGATGGACGTGAGTCGGAGTGAACTTTGGGAATTGGTGATGGACAGGGAAGCCTGTCATGCTGCAATTCATTGGGTCACAAAGATTCGGACACCACTGAGCAACTGAACTGAACTGACAGGGACTCTAGGATATGCAGCTTCCATAGCTGCAGCACATGGGCTCACTAGTTGCAGTGTCCTGGCTTAGAGCACAGGCTCAAACATTGTTCCCCAGCATGCAGGATTTTCCTGGACCATGGATTAAACCCAGGTCTCCTGCTCTGGCAGGGCTATTCTTTACCACTGGGCCCAAGCTCAAATGGTTAAGTATCCAACTGTAATGCAGGAGACCTGGGTTCAATCCCTGGGTTGGGAAAAGCCACTGGTGAAGGGAATGGCAACCCACTCCAATACTGTTGCCTGGAGAATCTCATGGACAGATGAGTCTGGCAGACTACAACCCATGGGGTCGCAAAGAGTCAGACACAACTGAACAACTAAGCACACATGCACTAGGGAAGCCCAGAATTTAACATTAATGTCAATTGTAGGAGGAAAAAAAAAAAAAAAAACAACAGAGTAGTTAGAAGTTAGACGTGGCAAAACATATACTTTATTATACAATTTACTCAGAAAAATCTTTGCATGACTATCATCACACCAGTGCAGACAAACAAAATATGAGAGAGAGAAAGCAAAAAGGAGATAGAGAGAGTAGGAAGAGGAGGAGGATGACTAAATTTTTGTATGAAGCAGATGAAAACCAGCAGATAATGAACAGGATAGGAAGAAAGAATAAAAGGTCGCTGTGATGCCGGCAACAGCCAAGATTATTAGTGACAATAGAATGAGAAACAAGAAACAATGACAGAGCAGAAAATAGTTCAAAATGATGAGACAGTAGTCAAACAGTTTCTCAGCCTAAGGATGACACAAAGCTGTATTCTCAAGTGCATCCAGAGCCCATCTTGTCAGAGGAGAAGGATGAGGGAGGGACCAGTAGTTACTTGAGCCTTGACACTCAGTAAATGGTGTGAGCTGTTCTTACTAGGTCAATCTTGTTTAATGATGCCCAATAAAGAGATTAGGAGTCATTTCTGCTGCAAATTACTTCAAGGGCCAGCTGATTATTGAAAGTGAAAGTGTCTCAGTCCTGTCTGACTCTTTGCAATTCCATGGATTTTAGCCTGCTAAGCTCCTGTATCCACTGACTTCTCCAGGCAGTAACACTGGAGTGGCTTGCCATTCCCTTTTCCAAGGGATCCTCCAGACCAGAGGTCTGGAGGGGTCAAATCCAGGTCTCCTGCATTGCAGGCAGATTATTTACCATCTGAGCAACCAGGGAAGCCCACTCAATTCTAAATTACGTACTATCTCCATCAAGCTCAATATTCAGCTTATGGCTCAGCTAGTAAAGAATCCACTTGCAAAGTGGGACACCTGGGTTCTATCCCTGGGTTGGGAAGATGCCCTGGAGAAGGGAAAGGTTACCCACTCCAGTATTCTGGTGTGGAAAATTCCATGGACTGAATAGTCCATGGAGTTGCAAAGAGTTGGACACGACTGACAACTTTTGGTTTCACTTCAGTATTATACTGACAAATTTGGAAAAAGGCAAAATGAGGCCATTGCAATGTGAAGTATTTTTAAAGTTTTAGAAAATAATATGCTGACTCTCAAAGTTATCAACTTCTAATATTTTGTAAATCGTTAAATTTTTCACTTTTTTGAAATTAATATACTTTTTTTTTAACGAGTTAGATTATTGGATGTGAGATAGATCCCTTGAGCCTGTGTTCTGTAACATGGCTTTGGAATGGTTACTGTAAAAGAATGACAATAGTAGATGTAGGATAATGGGGAATGGACTGCAAAACTTAGATTGGCCTGATGAGCATGGAGAAGTCAAGTATTATAACAATTTATGGTTATTACAAAGGGTAGAATTTAATTGACAGAGATATGTGGTTGATAAAACTGGAATTACAAAAAATACTATGAAGCATGAGCAATCAGAGGCTGAAGTCATAACAGAAAAGAAGAAATTAAGCAGGGATACACACAGATCAGACACGACTGAAGTGACTTAGCAGCAGCAGCAGCACATTGTAAACTCACTCAAGATAGAGATGGGTAACTAAGACAAAATAATTCCTAAATATTGAAATTACCATGGTAACTTAAAAGCTCTCAGAGGATTAATACATATTCACATACATACATATATGCATATGAGCATACATGAATACATTCACATATACACATATATGCATACAGGTGATATTCAATGCAGTGATTCAGGAAGTGAGATTGAAAGTAGAAAGAAGTTGGACCCTAGCACAACCGCTCTAGCAACAACACTTCTAACTTTATCCAGCTTGATCTGATAAGAACATACTAAATAGTCAATTAAGTGGCTAACAGTTTTTTGGATTCTATATATATACATTAATATACTGTATTGTTTTTCTCTTTCTGACTTACTTCATCCTGTAAAACAGGTTCTAGGTTCATACATCTCACTACAACTGACGTGTTCATTCCTTTTTATGGCAGATTAATACTCCATTGTGTATAGTAGTAGAGACTGGACTTATGGAGACAGCTTGGGAGGGAAAGGGGAGGACAAATCGAGAAAGTAGCATTGATATATACATACTATCATGTATAAAATAGATAACTAGTGGAAAGCTGCTGTAGAACACAGGGAGCCCAGCCTGGTTCACTGTGATGACCTAGATGGGTGGAGTGATTGATGTACCGCAGAGATCACCACAACACTGTAAAGCAGCTATCCTCCAATAAAGTTTTTTTTCTTTTATCATTTATTATTTCATAATTTACATAATTATAAATAATTTGATCAAGAAATTTTCATTCTAAGTTTTTTTTTAATGAGAACATTGGTGCAGATGACACCACTCTTATGGCAGAAAGTGAAGAGGAACTAAACATCGTCTTGATGAAAGTGAAAGTGTGAAAGTGGAGAGTGAAAAAGTTGGCTTAAAGCTCAACATTCTGAAAACAATGATCATGGCATCTGGTCCCATCATTTCATGGGAAATAGATGGGAAAACAGTGGAAACAGTGTCAGACTTTATTTGTTTGGGCTCCAAGATCACTACAGATGGTGACTATAGCCATGAAATTAAAAGACGCTTACTCCTTGAAAGAAAAGTCATGACCAACCTAGATAGCATATTCAAAAGCAGAGACATTACTTTGCTGACTAAGATCCATATAGTCAAGGCTAGATGGTTTTTCCAGTAGTCATATATGGATGTGAGAGTTGGACTGTGAAGAAAACTGAGCGCCGACGAATTGATGATTTTAACTGTGGTTTTGGAGAAGACTCTTGAGAGTCCCTTGGACTGCAAGGAGATCCAACCAGTCCATTCTAAAGGAGATCAGCCCTGAGTGTTCTTTGGAAGGAATGATGCTAAAGCTGAAACTCCAGTACTTTGACCACCTCATGCGAAGAGTTGACTCATTGGAAAAGACTCTGATGCTGGGAGGGATTGGAGGCAGGAGGAGAAGGGGATGACAGAGGATGAGATGACTGGATGGTATCACTGACTCGATGGATGTGAGTCTGAGTGAACTACAGGAGTTGGTGATGGACAGGGAGGCCTCGTGTGCTGCAGTTCATGGGGTTGCAGAGAGTCGGACACGACTGAACGTCTGAACTGAACTGAACTGATGCTAATATCATTATTGATGACTGCCTACCTGAGGGTGGAAATCAAAATTCATTTAAGTAACCATATCAAAACTAAAAACCTTTGCTGCACAGATATACTCTAGAGCCAGCATCATGGTCATCACTTACAGTCATGCTAGAAATGCAGAATCTCAGGATCCAACTAGATTTAGTGACTCAGAACGTGTATCATGACAGTGTTTCTAAGCAATTCTTGTACACATTATGTTGAGAAGTACTGAAATGTTATTCATTATATTTAAGTTTGTAACATGTCAATTTCCATAATTACAAAGCATAGAATTTATAATTAAAAATCAATAGAGAGCTTTAATTCAAAAACTATGAAGTACTTTATGAGAAAACTGAGGCCCAGAAGTATTAGGTGATTACTGCAAAGCCACGTGGCTATTTAGTTGTAACTGCTTTAATAATTGGAGAAGGAAATGGCAAACCACTCCAGTACTCTTGCCTGGAGAATAATTGATTTTCCCAAAGTAGCTTCAGATTTTTAGGTTTAATGTTTGGAAGGCATTGCACTATTCAGCTTGAATCTTAGTCTTATGTTAATTATATGCCATCTGACTTACATACAGGTAGAAAAGAGACTTCTTGTCACGATTTATAAAATAGAGTAACCCAGAAGAAATATTGACTGATATTTTTAGACTAACATACAAATGTATTACATATATCTACATGAATTAGTTTGCTAGGTCTGCCATAACAAATGGGGCAGAATAAACAAAAGAAATGTATTGTCTCATAGCTCTGGAGGCTAGAAGTCTGAGATCAAAGTGTCATCAGGGTTGGTTTTCCTGAGATTCTGGAGAAGAATGTCTTAAATGTCTTGCTACTAGCTTCTGGTGTTTTGCTGGCAGTTTCCTGTGCTCCTTGACTAACAGAAGTATCAGCTCCATCCTGACTTCATCTTCACATGGTTCTCCTTGTGTATGTATGTCTCTGACTCTAAATTTCCCCTTTTTTGACAAGGGCACCAGTCACATAGGGTGATGACATTCCCCACCATAATTTCATCTTAATTAATTGCATCTTCAACAATGTTATTTCCAAATAAGTTTACCTTCTGTGGTACTCAGGGTAAGAAGTGCAACATGTGAATTTTAAGGGAACTTGACCTAAAACAAAAGGTTTGAAGCTTGCTTAAAAAGGCGGGGCGGGGGGGGGGGGGCTA
>SJYC01145782.1:0-14564 GCA_006408675.1 Madoqua kirkii | reverse complement strand
TGTAGAGTCTTCTCCTGTGTTGTTGGAAGAGGGTGTTTGCTATGACCAGTGCATTTTCTTGCCAAAACTCTATTAGTGTTTGCCTTGCTTCATTTTTCATTCCAAGGCCAAATTTGCCTGTTATTCCAGGTGTTTCTTGACTTCCTACTTTTGCATTCTGATTTCCTATAATGAAAAGGACACCTTTTTGGAGTGTTAGTTCTAAAAGGTCTTGTAGGTCTTCATAGAACTGTTCGACTTCAGTATCCTCAGCATTACTGCTTGGGGCGTAGGCTTGGATTACCATGATATTGAATGTTTTGTCTTGGAGATGAACAGAGATCATTCTCTCTTTTTTGAGACTGCATCCAAGTACTGCATTTCGGATTCTTTTGTTGACCATGATGGCTGCTCCATTTCTTCTGAGGGATTCTTGCCCACAGTAGTAGGTAATGGTCATGTGAGTCAAATTTTCCCTTCCAGTCCATTTTAGTTTGCTGATTCCTAGAATGTCGACATTCACTCTTGCCATCTCTTGTTTGACCACTTCCAATTTGTCTTGATTCATGGACCTGACATTCCAGGTTCCTATGCAATATTGCTCTTTACAGCATTGGACCCTGCTTCTATCACCAATCACATCCACAGCTGGGCATTGTTTTTCCTTTGGCTTCATCCCTTCATTCTTTCTGGAGTTATTTCTCCACTGATCTCCAGTACCTACTGACCTGGAAGTTCCTCTTTCAGTATCCTATCATTTTGCCTTTTCATACTCTTCATGGGGTTTTCAAGACAAAAATACTGAAGTGGTTTGCAATTCCCTCCTCCAGTGGGCCACATTCTGTCAGACCTCTCCACCATGACTTGCCCATCTTGAGTTGTCTTGTGGGCATGGCTTAGTTTCACTGAGTAAGACAAGGCTGTGGTCCTAGTGTGATTGGACTGACTAGTTTTCTGTGAGTATGGTTTCAGTGTGTCTGCCCTCTGATGCCCTCTTGAAACATCTACCATCTTACTTGGGTTTCTCTTATGTTGGGCGTGGGGTATCTCTTCATGGCTGCTCCAGCAAAGCACAGCCACTTTCCTTACCTTGGATGAGGAGTATCTCCTTACCGTTGGCCTCCCTTACCTTCAATGGGGATAGCTCCTTTAGGCCCTCCTGTGCCCGCACAGCCACCACTCCTTGGACGTGGGTTAGCTCCTCTCGGCTGTGCTTAGTGCGCCGGTCACAATGTAGCTAAATATTTCTGATAGATTTTAATTAGTGACCTTATCTCTCTTCTCTATAGAAACATAATAATTTTAATTTTCTGAAGACGGTCAGTGGAATGGAGTAGTCATATCACATTCCCAAATCAGGAATTGGGAAAAGAAAATTCTATGAATCAAGATGAACTAGTTTACAGCAGGCTGACAACTCTGCTCCCACCTCCACATTTCTGTAGTTTAATAATTAAATTTACCTTTCACTTCTCAATATGCTCTTAATATGAGTGTCCTTCTATGGCAACTCTCTTCTGTGAGCCTTCTCATTAATCCATATCGATGGAGTCTTCACTGTACAGATTCTCTGTTTCCACAAACAGTATGAAAAAGAAAAGAGCATGGTGAATTGTCCATTAATTTTTCTGTATTTCACTTGCTTATTTTTCATTTGCAAAAGTGAGTTTTACAGCTACCCTAAACTTTAAGGGGACAGAGAAATGTAATCATTTCATATGTCTAGGAGGAAGGAAAGCAAGAAATATTGCTTTCTACCATAATGATATAGGCGCTAAGTAATCAACAACCATTATTTTTTAAAAAAATATTTAATATTAAATATTTGCATGCCATTTTAAAGTATTAAAGTGAAACTATTTAATAATTGACCATATATCAAAGTGATATAGTAAAAGGAAAAATATGGTTGACTCTTCTATGTTTCTAATTAGATCATGTTTATTAAGGCTAGGTAGGATTAAAAAAGAAATACTGTAATTTAACATGACAGGAGAGCTTTTTTTTTTTTTAAAGATTGTGGCAAATTTGTGGCTAAAACATCTGAGCATTATGGAAACTGTATTTATAACTATATTGTAAATGTATGTATTAAATATTTGTATCATTTTATATAATCATTAAGCATATATATATATTTTTCAATTTATAAAATTGAGTTTGAAAATGTACTTGTATGGTTGGATCATATAACTCTTATTTAGACGTGTATTCTTGCTAAGTCGCTTCAGTCATGTCTGACTCTTTGTGATCCTATGGAGAGTAACCTGCCAGGCTCTTCTTGTCCATGGGTTTCTCCAGACAAGAATATTGGAGTGCCCTCCTCCAGGGGATCTTGCCACTCAGGAATTAAACCTGTGTCTCTTATGGCTCCTGCACTGGTAGGTGAGTTCTTTATTACTAGCAAACCTGGGAAGCCCTGTTATTTAGATGTGGGAGAGTTTAATATTTATAAAATATTAATTTTTGCAAGCATCATTTTATACCGTAAATCTTGCATTCATATTTCTACACTTAAGATATTGAATTTTAAAGCAGTTATTATTACTATATGAATTAATATGCAAATAGTATATAATTTCTCACTGATGGAGTTCTTTCTATATTTTGGTGTATGCTTTTATTAATTATGCCTTAAGAACTGTTTCACTCTCTTTGTGACTATAATGAAGTTGCCCTTTTGTATAACTAAAAACAAAACAAATTTTTTTTTTTTCCAATAGCACTCTAGGTTGTCCAGCAGTCAATCTTGCAGCAGTCAATCTTTTGTTGATTTTCTATTTGATATTAATTTATTTGAATAGCTACTAAACCACCCTATATCTTAAATACTTTGATTTGTTAGAATTATAGCAAATGTTCTGTTGAGAAAATCCCTGCAGTTTTGTTTCTGCCTCTCCTCCCTTTATCAGTCACACATCTAATAAGACAGTTAGCAAGCTTTCTCAGAAGGTGACTTGAATTTTCTCTTCCCAGCTGCTTCTAAACAGTTCTTTATTCACCCCCAACCCCCACCCCTAAAAGATGGAAGATTAACAATTTTCTCTTACTTTCTCTTTTTCTGCTCTATATCTTCCAATTAAGGATATTCATTGGTAAGGGCCATCATACATTATAATTCAACTCTGCATTTCAAGCTGAGAGATATCTATAGTAAAGTTATAAAATCTCTTCTGTAGGGATAGTGAGAATTTGAAAAGTCTCAAGAGAAACAAAATTGTAAAATTCTTTTAGAGGGATTCTCTGCATGTTCTCTTATTCTATTATGTGTTAATCTTTTTCAATTTTCTCCTTAGTTAGCATTTCATTTTCAGCATGTTATTAGGCTGCAAAATGATAACTTTACAAGCCCCTGAAGGTGTTAGTTGCTCGGTCATGTTTGACTCTTTGCAACCCCATAGACTGTAGCCTGTGATGCTCCTCTGTCCATGGAATTTCCTAGGCAAGAATACTGGAGTGGTAACCATTCCCTTCTCCAGGGGATCTTCCTAACCCAGGGATCGAACCCGGGTCTCCTGCATTTCAGGCAGATTCTTTACCGTCTAAGCTGCCAGAGAAGCCCCTTACAGGTCCCTGATAATGCTGCTCAGTCTCTTCAGTCGTGTCCAACTCTGTGCGACCCCATAGATGACAGCCCACCAGGCTTCCCCATCCCTGGGATTCTCCAGGCAAGAATACTGGAGTGGGTTGCCATTTCCTTCTCCAATGCATGAAAGTGAAAAGTGAAAGGGAAGTTGCTCTGTCGTGTCTGACTCTGAGGAACCCCATGGACTGTAGCCTTTCAGGCTCCTCGGTCCGTGGGATTTGCTAGACAAGAACACTGGAGTGGGTTGCCATTGCCTTCTCCATTACAGGTCCCTAGCCAGCCTAAATGTAATAAAATCTTTAATGTATGATAGCTCTAGATCCTATCAAATATTGGTAAACTCTAGTAGCACCTTGGAGACCTCTGAGAGAGATGTGCGATGTGGACTCTTATCAGATACCATCAATGCACTTTCACATGTTACTGAAGGACTCTTGTTCTGAAACATTGTTATTAAAAAAACAAACAAACAAACAAAAACTAAAATCATTAAATACCTGTTTAAAAAAGACCTGTTTAGAGATTCATTTAATTTATAATACTTCTTTTGAAAATTTCATGTATTGCCTAAGCATGCATCAGATATAAGTTGCTTATTCTTAAATTTACCTTGATACTTCAAAAGAGGATGCTGTAATATTTCTATATGCTAATTTTTTGTTGATTAAATGCTTTTACACATATTAGATGGTACAAAGTAGAAATAGGTTTTATTTGCAAAAAAATAAATATAGGCATGAGTACATTGCGTATGCTTTTGTATTCATAAATTGATTACCTTTATTGAAGATACATGACTTTTTTTCTCTTTTCTTTGTTAATATTTGCTAAGAAAAATGTTCAACTGATGGCTTCTATAACTATTCTCCAAATTAATATTAAATTCTCTCAACAGAATTTCTTAAGGGATGCTGGAAAAACATATTAACAGAAAAATTGCCATCCATAAAGTCCAATTGATGAGGTAATTTTACTTATTGCAAGGCATCATGTCAATGATTATTTTAGATGCTAGTAATGGAAACCAAGGGGCCTCCCAGGTTACACTAGTTGTAAAGGATCAGCCTACCAGTGCAAGAGATATAAGAGACTCGGGTTCAATTCCTAGTTTGGGAAGATCCCTTGGAGGAGGGCATGGCCACCCACTCCTGTATTCTTGTCTGGAGAACCTCATGGATAAGGGAGCCTGGCAGACTACAGTCCATAGGTACACAAAGAGTTGAACACAACTGAAGTGACTTAACACATGCACAAAAGAAAATCAAAGGGGAAACATGCATACATATGTATAAATAAAATTTTATATTTTTGTTTAGTGTACAGAAATCTTCCAAGTTCCCATTTTACCAGTGGATTGTGAATGGTTAAGGTGACCTGGATTAGATTTTACACCAGTGATCTGTGTTCACTATCAAAAGTTAATATCCCACTGCAACAAATTTAACTAGTGAAAGAAAACATTCATTTTAATGAAGTTCAATGATAATTTTAGAAGTAATAAGCAATAACTACCATTTATTCAACATTTGCCCTGACACTTTATTTACATTTACTTTATGTGATAATTACTGCTGTACATAATCTTTTTTTATACAGAAATATTTAAAATAATTTCACATTGTCTGCCTGAGAAGCGCTATAAATAAATACTTCAGTATAGAGAAAATTTAATAATTAAGCCTCCATGGAGAACAGAGGAGGAGATGCATTATCTTGTGTAGTAATTTCTTTCTTTTATCCACACAGCACACTAGTAGCTAACATGGCACAATGTGAGTAGTACAATACTTTGCGTTTTTCAATTCTGAAATATTTCATGTTTACCAGAGAATCAAATTTGTATTTTGATTTTCCATTTTCTTCATGGTCTTGGGGCTGGTGCACTGGGATGACCCAGAGGGATGGCACGGGAAGGAAGGTGAGAGGTGGGGTTCAGGATGGGGAACACATGTACAACTGTGGCGGATTTATGTTGATGTATGGCAAAACCAATAAAATATTGTAAAGTAATTAGCTTCCAATTAAAATAAATAAATTTAAATAATAAAATAAAAACAAACTTTTGTAGTATTATTTCAATTAATGTTTTCGACTTTTTGTTGGTGGTTTTGGTGGTAATAACATCAGGCTACAGAGAATACACTTTCTGTGTTGAAAGCTTGTTCTATTTTTTTTATAGTTTACTCATTTTCCTAAGAAAACTATTATGACTTGGCTAGCAATGATTGCAAGTAAAATTTTCTTATAAATATTTCAAGACAAGACACATTTTATAAGGCTTCCATGGGATATCTTTGTCATTGTTGATCTGTTGACTTTTGCTGTGGTCTCCTTAAATTTATTTAAGAATTAAAATTATCTAATATGCCATGAGCTTTAAGATATTACATTTGCTATTTATTTTGACACTTGCTACTATTTTCATTGAAACTGAATCTATATAGACCACTAGCTTGACTAGGATGACTGAATTTAGTGACTGCCATTCAGCTAATAGCTGTTCAATAAATCAGAATGTTTGTATTGCTTGCATGTGTGCAAATTAAGCCACTATGCACTGTAGTCTTTTGCCAAAAAAAGTTTGATAAATAATTATATTTGAATGGATGAGATCCAGTTTTTCAGATAATATGAAGTTCTTGTGATCTGGAAGCTGCAAAATGGCAAATATGATTTCAGAAAGTACACTCATACTGTGATTCTTATTCTCAGCAGTTCATAGTTTTTCAAAAGTGATATTATAAAGTAAAGGAAGAAAGGAATGTAAGATTTTCTTCCTAAATAAAAATGTACTAATTTTAGAGTTTTTAAAACCAATTCCAG
The DNA here is from genome assembly GCA_006408675.1 of Madoqua kirkii. Lineage (NCBI taxonomy): Eukaryota > Metazoa > Chordata > Mammalia > Artiodactyla > Bovidae > Madoqua > Madoqua kirkii. Next base: position 8,176 of record SJYC01145782.1, on the reverse strand, counting down.
CTGGATCTGAGTCAGCATCAGGCACTCTCCAGCTTGGCACAGGCCAGCAGAGTTGGCACCCTTTATGCTGCTAAGGCCCAGAGCTTGACAAGTGCTTTTGGATGGAGGTACAGTGGCACAGCTGTTTGGGGGGACCTTATGGGTAATGTGGCTAAAATATTTTTCTAGACAATATTAGCTACCACTTCTCTTTCTTTTTCATAAATATTTATCAAAATAGGAACAAACATAAAACAATAAAGTGATACTGCTGGAATTAATTACATTTATTATCATTATAATTAAAAATAATAACATAAATATCAGAAAAAGAATAAACAGGATAAAAAGTAATATCAACAAGAAATCATGTAAAGAGAAAGGTGTGTGTGTGTGTTTGCAGCATTAAATACATTTTTCAGCATTGAGTTTTTTCACCAGCATTTCTAGCTAAAGTTAAGGTCACGCTTATTCACTTTGTACAAAACCAAAGTAAAACGGCAGAATAATGTTCATTTTATACTTAAAATTTCAGAGTTGCAAAAAGATTTGAAAAAAAAATCCAACCAGTTACGACTTATTAATAACTTCTAAAGAAATTTCAGACACTTGAACATACTTGTTCAACAATAGGTAAATTTTAAATGGATGTGTGGCTTCCCTGGTAGCTCAGATGTAAAGAATCTGCCTGCTATGCAAGAGATGTAGACATGACACATGGGTTCAATCACTAGGTTAGGAAGATCCTCTGGAAGAAGAAATGGCAACTCAATCCAGTATTCTTGCTTGAAAATCCCAATCCATGGGGTTGCAAAAGTTAGACATTATTGGATAATTGAGCAACGGAAGTGTGTGAGCAAAAATTACTTTATGGTATTTTTAATCTATCTCCTAAAATTTCTTGGGAAAATAAATTGGAGAATGACAGAAAATACAAACTGAAAAGAAAATTTCAATATTACTAATTTGTCCAAGTTGTTTGAATATAGTAAATGACAATTAAGGTTGCCTTATTTTTAAATGGCAGTTAAAGATTTTCAACTTTGATTTTTATAACAATTCATAATATATGAAATGAGAATTAAAAGTATATAAACATCTGTCCAAAGAAAGAGAAGTTGTAATATATTTATTTAAAATTTTTTGACATAAAAATATTAATACTGTTTTTTTAGTGCATTAGAAGAATGTCGAATGTAGCAGAATATAATTTGTATGGTAGTTGAATTAGGATATGTAGACCCTATATCAAAGGGTCTACATTAGTCACTGGAGATATAAAGATGAGAAGGACTGTGTGCTTGCCCCCACTGAGATTACATTCTAGTGAGAACCAGTGAAATTAGCCTTGAGGGAAAATGCTATGATAGTGAAAATAAAATTATGCCATAGTAGTGTTAGCATTAAGAAAGATCAAAATCTGAAAATAAGGGAGATTTAGCCAGAGACAGACTCAAAGATAAAAATCAACTTCAGAGAAAATAAACATATGGACGGCTAACTACAAAATTACCCTGACCTTCCTTTTAGCCCATATTCACATCCTTTGCTATGCGAAGTTGCAGAACCCTCTCACTTTGACTCTGAGCCACTCAGTTACCGTTCATGTGACTTACTTTTACAGGTGTGCTATTAGGAAGCTAGTTGTAAGCAGAGACTGGAAAAGGCCCTAGCCTTTTCCCATTTTGCTCTTACTTTCTGGAATTTACACATACACACAAAGAGCATACTATCAGAATGAAAGAGGAAGGGAGAAACATGTAGAAGAGATTTTTCATTCCAGTGTATCAGTTTCCTGGTTGGCTTAGACAGCAGAGAGTATATTCCTCAAAATGCTATTACTCTGAAATCACCATCACTAGGCCAAAATCAAGGTGTTGACAGAGTCACAGATCCTCCAATTCCTGTAAAAGATAATTTATTCCAGCTTCTTCCAGCTTCTGGTGGCTTCCAGAATTCCTTGGTTTGTGGTCACGTCACTCTGATCTCTTCCACCATGGTCACATTTTCTTCTCTCTATTCTTTGATAACCTTACCCTGCCTCTCTCTTATAAGGACGCCTGTGGTTTCATTTAGGACCCAGCCAGATAATCCAAGGATTGTTTGGATTTGATAATTTGATTATCCAAGGATTTGATAATCCATCTCAAAATCCTTAATCATATCTGCAAAGATCCTTCCCAAATATTTACAGCTCCTAGGAATTAATATCAGATACACTTTAGCACTTTTTTTTTTTTTAGATTCTACCACAGTCTTTAGTTTGGTCTAAAGGATTTATATCCATGACACATGGGAAATATATTTATCACTTTCCAGCACTCCCAAATCTCATAATTGATTAAAGTATAGGTCAATTTCAAGATTTACCAGCATACCATTAGATTAAAAAGTCTCAAATCTCACAATTTATATCAGATATGTGTGAGACTATGTATGATTCATCAAGGAGGAAAAAAAAAATCCCTCTCTATCTGTGGACACATGAAACTAGAAAGCAAATTAGATGTTCTGAAATGCAAAGTACAAAGTGAGAGAAGCAGGAATAGGAAAATAGTTATAGATGTTCTATTCCAAAAGGGAGGAAAAGGAAGGAAGAAGATCACTATTCTGAAGCAACTTAAATTTGCTAGCAGGGCAAATTCTACCAGATTTCAAGGCCTCAGAATAAACTTGTGAGGCTCAATGTTGCAGCCTCTGGGCTCAAGGCTCTGCCCTCCAGGCCTATGGCTCTGCCTTCTTTTTTATAAGAAGATGTGAGATCAAATTGCCAACATTGGTTGGATCATAGAAAAAGCAAGAGAATTCCAAACAATATCTACTTCTGCTTATTGACTGTGGTAAAACTTTTGACTGTGATCACAACTGTCGACAATTGGGAATACCAGACCGCCTTACCTGCCTTCTGAGAAACCTGTATGCAGGTCAAGAAGTAGTAATTAGAACTGAACACAGAACAATGGATTGGTTCCAAATTAGTAAAAAAGTATATCAAGGCTGTATATTTTCACCCTGATTATTTAACTTATATGGAGAGTACATCATGGGAAATGCCAGGTTGGATGAATCACAAGCTGGAATCAAGGTTGCAGGGAGAAATATCAATAATTTCAGATATGCAGATGATACCACTTTAATGGCAGAAACTGATGAGGAACTAAAAAGCCTCTTGTTGAAGGTGAAAGAGGAGAGTGAAAAAGCTGCCTTAAAATTCAACATTTATAAAACTAAGATCATGGCATCTGATCCCATCACTTCATGGTAAATACATAGGGAAACGATGGAATCAGTGACAAACTTTATTTTCTTGGGCTCCACAATCACTGCAGATGGTGACTGCAGCCATGAATTAAAAGATGCTTGCTCCTTTGAAGAGAAACTATGACCAAACTAGACAGTGTATTGAAAAACAAGGGAATTACTTTGCCAACAAAGGTCCCTCTAGTCAAAGCTATGATTTTTCCAGTAATCATGTGTAGATGTGAGAGTTGTACCACAAAGAAGTCTGTGTGCCTGAAGAATTGAAGTTTTTGAACTGTGGTGTTGGAGAAGACTCTTTAGTGTCCCTTGGATTGCAAGGAGATCAAACCAGTCAATCCTAAACAAAATCAATCTTAATTATTTATTGGAAGTACTGATGCTGAGGCTGAAACTTCAATATTCGCCCAGCTGTGTGAAGAACTGACTCGGAAAGCCCTGATGCTAGGAAAGACTGAAGGCAGGAGGAGAACGAAATAACAGAGAACGAGAGGTTGGATGTCATCATCACTAACTCAATGGACGTGAGTTTGAGCAAGCTCTGGGAGATGGTGAAGGAGAGGAAGCCTGGCATGCTTCAATCCACAGGGTCACAAATATTAAGACATGACTGAATGACTGAACAACAAAAACAAGATTGGATTTTAGTCCTACCACCCAAGTAGTCCAGGATAGTCTCTCCATTTTGACATTCTCAGTCATATCAAGATCCTTAACACATCGTATTTGCAAAGATTCTTTCTTGATATGATGATTTACAAGTGAAGGGATTAGAACCTTATATTTCTTGGAGTGTCCTTTGTCAGCCCACCATCTGCAGTCATCTTATCCAAGGCTGACCTAATAGACTTGAATTTAATAGACCAAGTATAGATCAGTAAGTACATGCAACTAAGACCAGCCTCAGTCAGTCTCATAGACTCAAGAACAAAGAAATGTTTAATGGAGACCATGAAGAGTTGATATCTTAGTTGTTCTACCAGTTAAATAATCAGGGTGACAATATACAATCTTGACATACTTCTTTCTTAATTTGGAACCAGTCTATTGTTCTATGTTCAGTTCTAATTACTACTTCTTGACCTGCATACAGGTTTCTCAGTAAGCAGGTAAGGTGGTCTGGTATTCCCAATTTTCAACAGTTTGTTGTGATCATAGTCAAAGGTTTCACCATAGTCAATGAAGCAGAAGTAGATATCTTTTGAAATTATCTTGCTTTTTCTATGATCCAACCAATGTTGGCAATTTGATCTCATATCTTATAAAAGAGAAGGCAGAGCCATAGGACTGGAGGGAAAACTCGAAAACATAGTGAAGAACAAGGAAGCCTGGCAGGGTTGCAAAGAGACATGACTTAGAAACTGAACAACAGCAGCCAAGGCCAGTATAGATCAGTAAGTACATGCAACTAAGACCAGCCTCAGTCACAGTCTCATAGACTCAAGAACAAAGAAATGTTTAATGGAGGCCATGAGGAGTTGATATCTAAGTTGTTCTACCAGCTGCTCAGAAAGAACAGTGGAAACACTGTGATCAGCTGTGCACTGTGGAGTTCTTAATCTGCAAACTGCAATCCCTCAGGTAGTGCTCTCTGACTTCTCTGACATCTGAAAGATACAAAGTTTTTGTTTTTCTGGAGCTTTGAGTGTCTGAGATTAGGCTAGTGTTGAATACATTCTGGTTTTAGAACTGGACGTGGAACAACAGACTGGTTTCAAATAGGAAAAGGAGTACATCAAGGCTGTATATGATCACCCTGCTTATTTAACTGATATGCACAGTACACCATGAGAAACGCTATAGAAGAAACACAGGCTAGAATCAAGATTGCCAGGGGAAATATCAATAACCTCAGATATGCAGATGACACCTTCCTATGGCAGAAAGGGAAGAGAAACTAAAAAGCCTCTTGATGAAAGTGAAAGTGGAGAGTGAAAAAGTTGGCTTAAAGCTCAACATTCAGTAAACGATGATCATGGCATCCTGTCCCATCACTTCATGGGAAATAGATGGGGAAACAGTGGAAACAGTGTCAGACTTTATTTTGGGGGGGCTCCAAAATGATTGCAGATGATGAATGCAGACATGAAATTAAAAGACGCTTACTCCTTGGAAAAAAACTTATGACCAACCTAGATAGCATATTCAAAAGCAGAGACATTACTTTGCCAACAAAGGTCCAACTAGTCAAGGCTGTGGTTTTTCCAGTGGTCATGTATGGATGTGAGAGTTGGACTGTGAAGAAGGCTGCACACCAAATAATTGATACTTTTGAACTATGGTGTTGGAGAAGACTCTTGAGAGTCCCTTGGACTGCAAGGAGATCCAATTAGTCCATTCTAAAGGAAATCAGACCTGGCATTTCTTTGGAAGGAATGATGCTAAAGCTAAAACTCCAGTATTTTGGCCACCTCATGCAAAGAGTTGACTCCTTGGAGAAGACTCTGATGCTGGGAGGGATTAGGGGCAGGAGGAGAAGGGGACGACAAAGGATGAGACGGCTAGATTGTATCACCAACTTGGTGGACATGAGTGTGAGTGAACTCCGGGAGTTGGTGATGGACAGGGAGGTCTGGCTTGCTGCAATTCATGAGGTCACAAAGAGTTGAACATGACCTAGCGACTAAACTGAATTGAATGTTTCTTTTGCTTCAAATGCCTCAATGCTTTTCCATTGTCTTGGTAATAATTATAAATTTTAAATGTTGCAATGTGGCTGAACTGAGAAACCAATTTCCTTCAGAAAGCAGTGCTTTTGGTGGGAAGAAGAAATCTTTTTATACTTCAACATTTTCTAATTAGTTATTTATTGTATACTGATGTATGGCTTTAGGAAGCCAGTATCTCAAATGAAAGCTTTTAAAAGTTTTTTCATTTTTTTCTCCCTCAGCACTATGAGGAAAAATATGTTTCCAGAATTCATGAGAAGGCCAAGGCATCCTAAAACCAAGTGGAGCCCTGTGGAACTCCCAGGCACAGAGGCCTCCTCTTCCACATTTGTTGTAGGCCTTACTCCAGCCATTCTAAACTTCCCCGAGTTACAAGGGCTTCCCTGGTGGTTCATTCAGTGCAAGCGACCCGAGTTTGATTCTTGGGTCAGGAAGATCCCCTGGAGAATGAGATGGAAACCAATTCCAGTATCCCTGCTTGGAAAATCCCATGTACAGAGGACCCTGGCATACTACAGTCCATGGGGTCATAACAATGTGACTAGACCACCATTGAACAGTTGCTTATCAAGGGAGAAACATCCAAGAAACCACCTGAAGCAAGATTAAAAGGAACAAAGAAGCCCATTGAAATTAACTGAGTCCCTGAGATAAGATTAAGGGAGTGCAAACCCTGCTTACCCACAGCAGTATTCTTGGGCTTCCCTTGTCACTCAGTGGTAAAGAATTTGCCTGCAAGGCAGGAGACCTGGGTTCAATCCCTGGGTTGGGGTAATCCTCTGGAAGAGGGAAAAGCCACCCACTCCAGTATTCTGGCCTGTAGAATTTCATGGACTATCCATGGGGTTGCAAAGACATGACTGAGCAACTTTAACAACCCTCTTACACCCTAATTTTGTCAGAGACCCCACCTTTGACTCAGTGTTATGAAAACCTTCATCAGTATCTCTATGGTGGAAACACATAGATTTTCAAGGAAGCCTTTGTCTGGCAAAGCAGTAAAGCTATCTTTTTCTGCTTCACCCAAAGCTCTATCTCCAGGTATTTGATTGGTGTACAGAGGTTGAAGATTATAATAAAAGCCTGCAAAGCTCCTATGTCCATGGAATTCTCCAGGCAAGAATAGTGGAATTGAACCTGGGTCTCTGACATTATAGGCAGATTCTCTACCATCTGAGCCACCAGGGAAGCCAATAAACTTTGAGTTAGATATATAGAGGTCTGTGTAACATACAAGCAATGCAGAGATTGTGTTGCTGACAATGGCTGATATGGAACAGACAAGTCAATTTATTTACATGCTTATTCCTTAACTGCTTGCCAGAAGATGCCTTTTGGGATCTATTTTTGAAGAGTTTCTTTTTTCTTTAAACTTATATTTAGCTCTCAATTCCAAAAATTTAATGAAGAACTAATAAAATGATAGATTTTAACTTAAAAAAAGAAACATAAAGAAAAAGACTCAAGCTAGGGGGTCCAATTTTCTTCAGGGTATTGAAATAATACATGTCAGACACATTGGAAGATATAAAGAAGAGTATACTAGATGATTCAAGTATTATTCAGGCTACACAGTTGACAACTTTTAATAATTAAGAAGAGAAGAAATTATAGATAATTAGCTTTATTTCAAAATTAAAAAAACCTAATCTATGGAATGCAATATTAAATATGAAAAGAACACATTTTTCAAAACAAGATAAAAACAAAGAGTTAAGTTTTGTGTATGCTGGGTTTAGAGCATCTATAGATTTAAATAACCAATAGACTATCAGTTATATGGCCATATGCTTAAGTAAGAGACATAGGGTGCAAAATTTTTGGGAATTCATCAGTAGATGGAGGATAGTGATGTATAGGACTAAATAAGCCTATTCAGGAAAATGTGTGAAGTACATAAAGATAGCTTCTGATAAACATTAAATATAACAGGATACGGAAAATAAAAACAGATCCTTAGAAAAGAGTGAGAAGGAGTATAAGACAGATGGAAAGAAAGCTATATATGTGTATTTTCAAAATATCTGAGGGAAGATATTTTAAAAGAAAGAAATATCCACAGTTGTCTTGATCAATGACCCTAATTTGGTTGCCAAGACAGCTCAGCAATTATTCTGTTTTCTTAGACTATTCTTAGCCCATTTTTTCCCCCTAACACCTAATTCAAACATGTATAACCACTTTGAACTTATTATGTTATAATTATATGCATCTCATATCTCATTCTCAAGAAGACTTTGTCTCCTAGCTCACAGGATTTTTTTTTTTTT
>SJYC01145779.1:0-10046 GCA_006408675.1 Madoqua kirkii | reverse complement strand
GTAATGTCTCTGCTTTCAATATGTACTCTAGGTTGGTCATATCTTTTCTTCCAAGGAGCAAGCATCTTTTAATTCGTGGCTGCAGTTATCATCTGTGATTTTGGAGCCCAAGAAATAAAGTCTGTCATTGTTTCCACTGTTTCCCTATCTATTTGCCATGAAGTGATGGAATCAGATGCCATGATCTTACTTTTTTGAGTATTGAGTTTGAAGCCAGCTTTTCACTCTCCACTTTCACCTTCATCAAGAGGCTCTTTAGTTCTTCTTCACTTTATGCCATAAGGGTTGTTTCATCTGCATATCTGAGGTTATTGATGTTCCTCCCAGCAGGCTTGATTTCAGCTTGTGCTTCATCCAACCCTGCGTTTTGCATCATGTACTCTGCATATAAGTTAAATAATCAGAGTGACAATATGCAGCCTTGACTTACTCCTTTCCCAATTTTGAATTGCCTGTAGCCATACATATATATCCTCCTTTTGTATTTCCCTCACACCCACCACTCATCCCACCCATCTACGTCATCACAGAGCACTGGGCTAAGCCCCCTGGGCTTTTCAGTAGGTTCCCACTATTTGGTTTACACATGGTAGTTCATATAGATCAGTCCAGTCTCCTAGTTCATCTGCCCTTCCTCCTCTCATGCTCACATGTCCATTCTCTATGTCTGTATCTCTATTCCTGCCCTGCAAATAGGTTCATTTGTACCATTTTTCTATTAGCAATAATTGTGCCTCAGATAAGCCTTATTGGCTATGATACTGCCACTGTGCAAAGTTGTACCATTTTTCTAGTCTCCACATATATGCATTAATATATTTAGTTCAGTTCAGTTCAGTGTCCAACTCTTTGCAACCCCATGAATCGAACACCAGGCATCCTCGTACATCCCCAACTCCAAGAGTTCACTCAAACTCAAGTCTATTGAATTGGTGATGCCATCCACCATCTCATCCTGTGTCATCCCCTTCTCCTCTCACCCCCAATCTCTCCCAGCATCAGAGTCTTTTCCAATGAGTCAACTCTTTGCATGAGATGGCCAAAGTATTGGAGTTTCAGCTTTAGCATTTCTCCACATATATGCATTAATATATTTAGTTCAGTTCAGTTCAGTGTCCAACTCTTTGCAACCCCATGAATCGAACACCAGGCATCCTCGTACATCCCCAACTCCAAGAGTTCACTCAAACTCAAGTCTATTGAATTGGTGATGCCATCCACCATCTCATCCTGTGTCATCCCCTTCTCCTCTCACCCCCAATCTCTCCCAGCATCAGAGTCTTTTCCAATGAGTCAACTCTTTGCATGAGATGGCCAAAGTATTGGAGTTTCAGCTTTAGCATAAGTCCTTCCAGTGAACACTCAGGACTGATCTCCTTTAAAATGGACTGGTTGGATGTCCTTGCAGTCCAAGGGACTCTCAAGAGTCTTCTCCAACACCACAGTTCAATTAATATATTACATTTATCTTTTTTTCTTTCTGACTTACTTCACTCTGTATGACAGACTATGGGTCCATTCACATCTCTACAAATGACCCAGTTTCCTTCCCTTTTGCGACTAAGCAATATTGCATTGTGGGAATCCCTGGTGGCTCAGTGGTAAAGAATCTGATGATAGATTCAATCCTAGGTTGGGAAGCTCCCCTGGAAAAGGAAATGGTAACCCACTCCAGCATTCTTGCCTGGGAATTCCATGGACAGAGGAGTCTACTGGGCTTCAGTCTATGGGGTCACAAGAGTTGGCCAAACTTAGTGATTAAACCATCAACAACCACCAATATTCCATTGTGTATATGTACCACATCTTCTTTATCTACTCATCTTTCAATAGACTTTTATGTTGCTTCCATGTCCTGGTTATCGTAAATAGAACTGCAGTGAATATTATGGTGCATATACCTTTTTGAATTATGGTTTTCTCAGGGTATATGCCCAGGAGTGGGATTGCTGTTTTATAGGGTAGTTCCATTTTTAGTTTTTTAAGAAATCTCCATACTGTTCTCCATATTGACTCTACCAATTTCATTCCCACCAACAATGAAAGGGAGTTCCCTTTTCTCTACACACTCTCCAGCATTTATTATTTGTTGGTCTTTTGATGCTGGCCATTCTGACCAGTGTGAAGGCATACCTCATTATATAGTTTTGATTTCTTTAATTAGTGTTGTTGAGCATCTTTTTATGTTCCTCTTGTCCATCCATACATCTTCTTTGAAGAGAACATTTTTTTTACATTCGTATAAATAACTCATGAAAATGATTTTAATTTTGCACTTACTGTTATAAGTCATTAAAAAGGAAAATATATAAAGAAATACATATAGAAATACATATAGAAATCTATACTGAATAAGGTATAATAATTATTCTGTCTTCCACAACTCAAGTCATAATAACCTATAATAACCGGAAATTAGAGCCAGAAGTATATTTGAGAATTAGGTACAAAAATTTAAGGGGGAAACATTTTCTCTTAAAAACTTGTTCAGAAGAATGCTAGGAACCTTTGAAAAATGGAATCTGTTTGAGGCAAGAGAAATTGGACAGCTGGGAACCGGTCAGAGAGCAGTACATGGAATTAGCAGCACGGAGAAACATTTTCCCAGACAGCATCCTGAGATTGCCTGAAGGTTTGGTTGTCACAATGCTAATGAACTATTGTGAAGAATACTTCTGAGAAAAATGAGGGGAAAAAATAGTTTATCAGTTTATAACAGTACGACTTTAAATGATACCTATTTGTGAAACATGTTTTATCTCCCATTCAATATCAGACACCCAGCATACTGCATCCTAATAAAACAGCAAAAGAGCAAAAACAGCTAAGCAAAGCAAACAAATAAAATAACACATATTTTAATGTGTCAAAGTTCTTAAACACTGAAACACATTTTCTTGAGCTTTGTTTCAACTTTTCAAGGCATTTTTGATTCAAAAGTTGTCATACTTTCTTTTATCTTTTCAGGAAAATCTTTTTCAAATGAATCTTAGCAAGAGTGATAAAAGGGGGAAAAAAGAGTTTGCTACATGTTGGTTTTCTGTGAAAGATTTTCACTCTGTTCTTGATCTGAAAGAACAATTTTGAATAACCTAGGGTTCATAAGAAAAGGTAAGAAAGAAAAAAAAAGAGAGAGAGCTTGGAACTATCAGTATGGCTCTATATTCAAATATGTGAAAGGAAAGAAAAGCATATGGCCATGACTGAGAGACCTCAGAGCAGAACACTTAAGGAAATCAGCATGAAAAATAAAGTGCCCATTACCCAGTGATGATTTACTGTATAATTTATGGGAGGGTAGAGTAGGCTTGAAACTGCACTTAGCACCTGGATGCCATGAAATATAAATTGAGATGAAATGTGTTCATGAAAGTCCATTAATAAGAGGTATGATGCTGGTTTCCTTTCTATTTTGTTTCAGTTTAACAGAAAGCAGCGGCAACCCTAGGCAAATTCAACAGATTCTACTTGATTGTTTCTTGGACTCATAAGATCTTGTCTTATCTGGTATTGCCTCTCTTTTTCTATGTGCATTTTTGTCCCCCCCCCCTCCTCTCTCTCTCTTTTTTTTTTAATCTCTTTGTCTGTCTCTCTCATCATTCAACATCCCTGAGAGATGCAAACCTCAGGCATCAAAGTATACATTTTAGAGATTTTTGCTTATTTATTCAATGGTTCTTTCAATACATTATCTAACTACTCTGTACCAGGCATATTTTTGGCACTTGAGATATGTCAGTAACTGACCTGAAGCTTTCTTTCATGGAGTTAACAATCCAAAATGAGAAGTTGCAGAGTGGTTGCTTCAGTGTGCTAATCAAAGTTCTGCAGGGAAACAGAATCAATAACACATATACACATACAGATATTTGTTTTATAGAATAGACTTATGTGCTTATGGAGGATGGCAAGTCCAGGATCATCAGAGTAGTCTGATTCCAAAGACCCTGGGATGAGTCAGCATGGAAGTTCAAGTCTGAAGGTTGTTTCCTGGCAGAATTTCTTCTTGTTTAGGTAGGTTGGTTTTTTTTTTTTTTTTTTTTAAAGCCTTCAGCAAATTAGATGAGGCCCACCCACATTATGGATGGTAATCTGCTTTACTGGAGGTCCATCAATGTACATTTTAACGTCATCCAAAAAACACCCTCACAGAAATATCCAAAATAAAAATTTGACCAAATATCCAGACACTATGGACCAGTCATGTTGATTCATAAAATTAGCCATCATATTCAGAAAGCAGGGGGTTTAGGGGTGAGAATACTGTGGTAATAAAGGAAGAATCAAATGAGGACAATAAAAGACTTTAGAGCTTGCTCATGGTAAGAAAGTAGTCATTGTACCTTGTGTTTTGTTTGGTTTTAATTTATTATTATTATTAGACTTTCTTGGTGGCTCAAATGGTAAAGACTCTGCCTGCAATGTGGGAGAACTGGGTTCAGTTCCTGGGTTGGGAAAACCTCTTGGAGGAGGCATGGCAAACCCATTCTGGTATGCATACCTGGAGAATCTCCATGGACAGAGGATGCCTGGTGGGCTACAGTCCATGGGGATACAGAGTCAGACACGACTGAGTGACTAAGTACACATACATTCTTATTATTATTAACCTCTTCAGGTCTCAGTTGTGGCACATGGAATCTTTGTTGTGGCACATGAGCTCTCTTGTTGTGGCACATAGGCCAGTAGTTGTGAAGTTGTGACACACAGGCTTAGGTGCTCCACTGCAAGTGGAATCTTAGTCCCCCCCCCCCCCACCAGGGATACATTGGAAGGCAGTTATCAACAACTGGACCACCAGAGAAATCCCTTCCCTTGTATATTTTTATTATTTATTTATTTATTTATCTTCAGTTGCACTGGGTCTTTGTCGCTCTGTGAACTTTTCTTTAGTTGCCACAAGTGGGGGTACAGGATCTCAGCACATGGTCTTCAGTAGTTGCAGGATATGGGCTTAGTAGTCACAGCATGTGGGCTCTAGGATACACAGTCTTCAGTAGTTGTGGCACATGGCACATGGGCTTAGTTGCGCTGTGATATGTGGAATCATCTCAGATCGGAGATCAAGCCCATATCCCCTGCATTGACAGGCAGATTCTTATCCACTGTACCACCAGAAAAGTCACTCTCCCTTGTGTTTTAACAGAAATTCAATGGCAGGCAAAAGAATAGGGGTGCATTATAGCTGGAAAAAGGAAACTCTTCACATATACCCTGATCTGAAGTTGTTGAAATGGAGAAGCTGTACCAATGGAGCATCCTATGTAGTTGGTAAGGCTGCATATTTGGCTTTTTTTCAGTTGGTCCTAAGTTGAAATAGGGACAAAAATGAAGAAAACTGTCAGTTACTAATCAAATCTTGACCATTTGAGGCCTTTTGTAATATTGTTTGGTTTTCTGGAGACAGCAGTTACTAGAGATAGCCGTCTGATTTCCTACCTGGCTGACTTACAGCAGGCTGACTTCTGGGCTGTTTACCATAAGTATGGGGGCTGTTTTCTGGACAGTTTGTTGAAGGCTGTAATTCAGAGTTGTTTTTATATATGGTCTTGTCATCACCTGTTTGTATTTTTAATCTTTCAACACAAATCATAAACAACATAACAAGTAAGCAAACTGCATAGTATATGAGAAGGTATAAATATCACAGAGAAAATCTAGAACAATGTCTGGAAGTTTGAAATGCAAAATGGGGAAAACACAAGATACTTTGCTTTATTAAATTGACCACGAGGAGCAATATTCATTTAGAAGGTGAAATTTAAGCAAAAAAAAAATGAAGATAGTGGATTAGCCAAGCAAAGTTCTTAAGGACAATAACCATATTGAACTCCTGATGCTGAGTTGTTCTAGTGGATGGATACTCAATGTTTATTTTTGTTGTTGCTCTTCAATCATCCATGCACAGTTTTATAATCTTTGGTCCATGCACACTATGAAGGATCAAATCTATAAAAGAGTCCAGATTAGGAAAAGGGAGAGGAGATTTTTGTGGAGACTTTGGAGGGTGTCTTTAATGTGCTGTCAGTCCAAGCAAGATTAATGTCGCAAAGGGCAGGAATGGTTTTCTACTCTTTCCCTCAAGTCCAGCAAGGGGTGCTTCAAGAGATCTACTTAGACTTCAGATGCTTCTGAAGTCTGAGTTCCATTCAGGATATTTGAAGGGCAGCATCAGAAAGATGAACTGCTTCCTCATTAACAAAATAACTACATTTGTATTCATAACTACATTCATATCATATTCATATTAAAGAAATTTAGGGTTAGGGTTAGATTAGGTTAGGTTAGGTTAATAGGCAAAAGAATGTGTGAGCTTTTTGTGTGGGATAGATTTGAACAACAAAAGAGAGGGAACTAGTCTGATATATTTTAAGTTCTATAGTGGTGTAGTAGTGAAACTTTTAATCGCTCAGTCATGTCTGACTTTGCGACACCATGAACTATAGCCCACCAGGTTCCTCGATCCATGGAATTCTCCAGGCAAGTGGGTTGACATTCTGTTCTCTAGGGGATTTTCTGACCTAGGGATTGAACCCTTTCCTCCTTCATTGCAGGCAGATTCTTTACCACCTGAACCACCAGGGCAGCCGAGAGGCTTTCATGGGAGGGTTGATGGGACTCCATTGAACAGATCATACTAGCTTTAATAAGCAAAGAATCAGACCCCCCCCCACACACACACACACACCCATCTTGCAGCACGGCTCAGTCAGGAAAGAATATCTCTTCCTCCATACCATTCAATGTGACTGGGCTCCAACTGCAGATGTGTGGGTAACCACAGCTAATAATCAGATAAGAGGATAAAACAGAAAGAAAGAAAGTTTGCTTGTTTGTTTGTTTGTTTTGTACCACATATGCTTATCCTTACTCCAGATGCCACAGGAAGCAAAACTGCACTGGTCACTGAGGAATAGAAAAGATCATATTTGCCATTTAAGGTTAATATAAAACCATCTATCATCTAGACACTATTTGAAAAGTCATGGGGACTGACCAGGTTTTAAACCACAGAAAGATGAATTCAACCCTCTAATGGATAGATTTTGAGGGGTTAATGAGAAATTAAAGTAAGTTATACTCATTGATTTTACTGGATTACTTTTGCTTTATTTATGTATTTATATTTTTGCATCTGCTTGTATACCTCAGGGTTGGTGGCTTAGAATCATTTCTGCTTAAGTGATGTCTGTTGGCTGGAATTTCATAGCATGCAAATAATTATGGTTTAGGCCTAATATTCATCAAGAACAATGAAAAAGTTTGGGTCTGTGCTGGTCAGCTCCTGAGATGGACCATTAAAGTTCTTACCACTTTTTGTTTCCATTACATCCTTGTTTAAATTTCCTCCCACTCTGAAAGAGACTCATCCTGAATAGTGTCCAAAAGAATTTAATAGGAAAGAGTGTGTGTGACCTCCAATGGTCATAAAGTACATTCTTGCTTTTACTTGCTCTGGAGGAAGCTGGCCACCACATTAAAAGGCCTCTGGAGACATCCGCATAGTAAGGAACTAAGGCTTGTGTGTGAGCCATCCTACAATGGATCATTTCTCCCTAGTCATACCCTAGGATGACTATATTTTGTACAACTGACTTTTGCAGCATGTGGTGTTTAGTTTCATGTGTCAATTGACTGGGCTAAGGAATACCCAAATAGTTGGTAAAACAACATTTCTATGTGTCTGTGAGAATATTTCCAGAAGAGATTAACATTCAGATCGGTGAACTGAGTGAAGCAGATGGTCCTTCCTAATGCAGGCAGCACTGTCCAATCTGTCAAGGGTCCAAATAATAGAACAAAATGATGGAAGGGGGTGAATTCATTTGAATACCCTGAAAAAACTAAATCTTAGTGTAAATTATAATAGAAGAAAACACTAAATATATTGACATGCTTGTAATTTTTATGTTAAATACAAAATTCTTAATACCAATTTTTATACTGGATAGTCTGCTTAAGCATTAATATTTTGAGATGCCAAATAATGGACTAATAAAATTGGATTTTTCTTTGATTATTACACTGAGAGAAGATAGAATTTGGGATATAATATTGTCATTCCAAGTTTGCTCAATTATAGTTTCAGTTATCTGTGGGTAACCTAGAAACTTTCTGATTTTCATAGCAGTTTGTGATTTTGCTAAGGTGAGGCAAAAATTTTAATTGCTTGTGTTTCAAAGCTGATGTACAGGAGAAAACCACATAGGAAGTAAGAGAACATATTCTACAGGGCATATCACCATCTCTATCCGCTCTTTTGGCCTCTATTAATTATAAAGTATACATTACTTTCGGTAATGAGTTTGGAGAATCTCAAAGTTTTAAGAACATATCTTGTTCTGTAAGAATCGATCTGAGACTCAATTTCCTGCTGTGAGACAATTTGAATATTAGACCTAATTTCAGAAAATTCATATCAGGTGAGAAAAAAAATAATACATATGATAAACCAACCAATAATCTCTAATTGCTTTACAAATCCCTGTAACCATACTATGATTTAGAAATATTGTCATAACCACACAATGATGTAATTTCAAATTACATTTTAAATTCTTTTATGAACTATTTATAAATAAATGTTGATTTCAAATAAAAATAAAAATAAAAGATTTCCAATTAATTAAAGTGTCTTTACAGAGTGGAAATACAGTACTAAGATGGGAAGTTGAAAGTAGATAATATGTATAATAAAATTCTATTTTATTAAAGCTATACTCTGTTATAAATATCAGTTCAATTCAGTCACTCAGTCGTGTCTGACTCTTTGTGACCCTATGAATAGCAGCACACCAGGCCTCCCTGACCATCATCAGCTCCTGGAGTTCACTCAGACTCACGTCCACCGAGTCTGCGATGCCATCCAGTCATCTCATCCTCGGTCGTCTCCTTCTCCTCCTGACCCCAACCCTCCCAGCATCAGAGTCGTGATTATCTGGGTCATGAAGATCTTTTTTGTAAAGTTCTTCTGTGTATTCTTGCCACCTCTTCTTAATATCTTCTGCTTCTGTTAGGTCCAGACCATTTCTGTTCTTTATCGAGTCCATTTTTGCCTGAAATGTTCCCTTGATATCTCTAATTTTCTTGAAGAGATCTCTAGTCTTTCCCATTTGTTGTCTTCCTCTATTTCTTGGCATTGATCACAAAGAAGGCTTTCTTATCTCTTCTTGCTATTCTTTGGAACTTTGCATTCAGATGATTATATCTTTCCTTTTCTCCTTTGTTTTTTGCCTCTCTTATTTCACAGCTATTTGTAAGGCCTCCCCAGACAGCCATTTTGCTTTTTTGCATTTCTTTTCCATGGGGATGGTCTTGATTCCTGTCTCTTGTACAATGTTACAAACCTCATTCCATAGTTCATCAGGCACTCTATCTATCAGATCTAGGCCCTTAAATCTATTTCTCACTTCCACTGTATAATCATAAGGGATTCGATTTAAGTCATACCTGAATGGTCTAGCAGTTTTCCCTACTTTCATCAATTTGAGTCTGAATTTGGTAATAAGGAGTTCATGATCTGAGCCACAGTCAGCTCCCAGTCTTGTTTTTGTTCACTGTATAGAGCTTTTCCATCTTTGGCTGCAAGGAATATAATGAATCTGATTTTGGTGTTGACCATCTGGTGATGTCCATGTGTAGTCTTCTCTTGTGTTGTTGTCAAAGGGTGTTTGCTATGACCAGTGCATTTTCTTGGCAAAACTCTATTAGTTTTGCCCTGCTTCATTCCACATTCCAAAGCCAAATTTGCCTGTTACTCCAGGTGTTTCTTGGCTTCCTACTTTTGCATTCCAATCTCCTATAATTAAAAGAACATCTTTTGGGGGTGTTAGTTCTAAGAGGCCTTGTATGTCTTCATAGAACCATTCAGCTTTAGCTTCTTCAGCACTATTTGTTGGGGCATAGACTTAGATTACCGATATATTGAATGGTTTGCCTTGGAGACAAACAGAGATCATTCTGTTGTTTTTGAGACAGCATCCAGGTACTGCATTTCAGACTCTTTTGTTGACCATGATGGCTATTGCTTTTCTTCTGAGGATCCT
>SJYC01145775.1:0-12743 GCA_006408675.1 Madoqua kirkii | reverse complement strand
AGTGCCTTAAAATAAAAATATATATTATTTAAGAATTTATCTTCATTATTAAAATAGAAAAATACAGTAAGCAATGTTAAAGTCATTTCTTTAAATTTATATTAAATATTTTAATTACTATCTTTAATCATATTAATAGGAGCTTCCTTGGTAGCTCAGATGGTAAAGACTGCCTGCAATGCAGAAGACCCTGCTTCAATCCCTGGGTCAGAAATATCCCTAGTGAAGGGAATGGCAACCCACCCCAGTATTCCTGCCTTGAAAATTTTATGGACAGAGGAGCGTGGTAGGCTGTACTTCATGGAGTTGCAAAGAGTCAGACGCAACTGAGTGACTAACACTTATCACTTACCACTATAGATCATTATAACCATTTTGAACCAAATACTATCCTTTAAAAAAAAAAAAATTGTTATATGCTCAGTGCAGTGCTAAGTTCTTAAAATAGGTTACCTATTTCAATTCACCCAAAAACAGTCTAAATTAATACTACAACTACTCTCACTTTACAAATAAGGAAATTAGGATTTAGAGATGTGTATATATTTCCCAGTTCACACAGTCACAAATTTCACAGCCATTCTTGCCATAAAAACTGACTGCTCTGCCTGAGATTTTAACTACCAGGCTGCATCTTTACTGGTGAAATAACAGGCGGTGTAGATCTACTGTTTCATATAGTTATTAAGAAATAATGTGCATCATATAACATCTATGAAAATGCTCAAAACATTTTTAATTCGACCATTTTACAAAGTCAGCTAAAAAGCAAAGGATAGATAAATTTAGAAAGATAACAGGCAACAATCTGGAAAAATATATAATGCTTTTGTAGATTATTAGCATAAATGACATAGAACATTTGGTATTGATAACATTTAGAAAGTCCTTTTAAACAAAGGCAAAAATAAGTAACTGCAGCATTTTATCTGTAACCAGATGGCCAGGCATAGCAAATCAGTAGTATGTGAATAACTGCATTGTAAGGATACATAAAAAACACCTAGCTGTTCCACATCTACTTATACATAGATGGCTTCCATGTAGACAAGACAAAAATATGTACTTTTTATTGTGGCTAATGCAGTCCCCAGAGTTGCTAGCACCATTTTGAAGTTCATTTATATAAAGATACAAAAACAGATGTGTCAGGAACATCTGGATCCTGTGCTAAAATCAACTGTGAAATATAGTGCATATGCAATTCAAACCACACATAAAATAAAATGGGAAAATATAGTCAACTGTTAAGTTACTGAAAAGTCAGCACCATTATTCTCCATCTTGAGGCAGATAGCAAATATCTTTTCCTGTAGTACTATATTTGCAAACATTACAGAGAGGGTAATTTACATCTTCCAAGTCAGCCAATGTCATATAACAACAAACACATAATTTTGGAAAGAACACAAGAACATATTTTCATATGGACATAAGTTTATTAGTGACAGTTATATCTATCCTAACAAAAAACTTATCAAAATATTTGCCTTAAAATAACATTTCTGATGTATTGAAGGAAGGTTACCAGCCAAAACAGGTCATCCACAGCTAATTATATGGCTTTGTCTTTGTGCAGATATTATGATTGGCAAGCTGCCAATGGACATGTGTAAATAATGAACAAAGTGATGAATTTAAAAATTCTAAACCATTGGACCTGGCCGCTGTCTTAACGACAGAATATTAACTTCCACACCTGGTCCCCATTCTGATAATAGTGAAGTATCTTCATCACATTTATTTACATTGTCTGCTCTCAAATATTAACATGAGTAATATAAAGGAGGATTATAATCTTCTGGAAAAAATAGAAAGATTACTTTGACTGAAGAGTTGTTTGCTTTAATAAAGTTCTGCTTTTTTTAAATTGCTTCTAACGTTGTTCACTTTAACCTATTTCTTTAAATCACTTTATCTCAGCCCTCATTCATGCTCTCTGTATCTGGTTTACTTCCACTGGTTTATCCAACCTTTTGCTCCTCCATTTTTAAGTTAGGAGCCATGTTATCTCTTCCTTTGTATGACTCCCTAAAAGCAGCTACTTAATTGTATGCTCACAATGAGTATTCAGATTTCTCCTTTAACTGATCACTAGTTAAATCATAACTTAAGACAGAAACAATGGTTCAATTTTCCTTTTGTAATAACTTTTCATGTACTTTTAAGTATTTAATTGACTGTAGAATCTTTTTTAATAAGACTAATAATTATTTGTGATTTTAAACTCATTTAAAGATAGGTGTAGCTGCATTTTGCCAAAATTTATTAATTCTGCAAGTTAATTCCTTCCCTAAAGTTACATTTCTTTTTTTTCTATTAAAAAGAATACCTAAACATTACAACTTTAGATACATTTGACATTTATAGAATATTTGGTTTAGCTTTTGCTATAAATGTTCACAATAGATTTCAAACTGTAAAATTTACTTTTAAGTAAACTTTAGAAAACTTAAAGGACAAATATTCAGTTAGAGAAGCATATTACAGATTTGAATATTATATATCTCCTGTTTTAACTTTTAACAGGGAAGACACAAATGACACCTCTGCCATCACTGTAAGTTTCTATGTCCATACTAGGGCCTTCTGATAGTATATAATACTTTCAAACTAGAGTCAAGTTTGGTCTTAAAATCTTTCTTATAATATGACTAAAATGGCTATCAGTGAA
The DNA here is from genome assembly GCA_006408675.1 of Madoqua kirkii. Taxonomy (NCBI): domain Eukaryota; kingdom Metazoa; phylum Chordata; class Mammalia; order Artiodactyla; family Bovidae; genus Madoqua; species Madoqua kirkii. Next base: position 10,069 of record SJYC01145775.1, on the reverse strand, counting down.
TTGGATTTTGTGTTTTAAAAACAGTTGTTTATTGGTTGTAAATTGGTTTTCTTAATAATCATTCAGGAAGTTTGTCATACTATACACTTCTAAGTCCGCTTCCTGGAGATTTTGCTTCAGTGGATCTGATATCTGCATTTTGATTAAAATTCCGAATTAATTCTTAAAGTGTCAGGTTGACATACATTAAGGTTGACATTTAGGAATATATGGCTTGAGACTATTTAATAATCTTCTCTTTGTGTTTTTACTTTTTACCTATATATTCATACATTGAATTATTATTTGTGCTTATTTACTTAAGTACACTGTGGACTGAATGTCTATCCACCAAATCTACATGTTGAAGTCCTAATTTTCAGTGTAATTTATCTGGAGATGGGGATTCTAAGGAAATAATTAAGACTGAGACTTGATATGATAAGAATAGTATTCTTATAGGAACAGTACCTGAATGTTCATTGTTTTTCTCAGGGTGTCTGCACCTAGAGCAGAGCACATCAGGACATGACAATAAGACAGTCATCTGCAACCAGGAAGAGAGCCTCATCAGAAACAAATCATGTGAGCACCTTGATCTCAGACTTCCAGTCTCCAGGACTGTGAGGAAACAAATACCTGGTATTTAAGCCACATGGTATATAGTATTTTACTGCAGCAAGCTAATTAACACATATTATAAATGACAGTGTTTTCTATTAATCTTTGCTTTTTAATCATCATATTTGTAGTAAAGCTTTTTCTCATTTCAGGAAGGCTTCCCCCTTACCTTCATTTAAAAATCCAGAGGGGTGAAGCATAACAAAAAAATGAAAAACAAGACAACTATATCTGTCAGATATTAGCCAAATAAATAGTGATTGAATGAAAGTAGTCAAAAGGTACAAATTTCAAACAGAACCTGACATGGAACAGCTGACTGGTTCAAAATTGGGAAAGGAGTACATCAAGATTGTATATTGCCACCTTGCTTATTTAACTTATATGCAGAGTACATCAGGCAAAATGCTAGACTGGGTGAATCACAAGCTGAAATCAAGATTTCTGGAAGAAATAACAACCTCAGATATACAGATGATAGCACTGTAATGGCAGAAAGAGAAGAGGAACTAAAGACTCTTTCGATGTGGATGAAGGAGGAGAGTGAAAAAGATGGCTTAAAACTCAACATTCAAAAAACTAAGATCATGGCATCCAGTTCCATCATTTCATGGCAAATAGATGGGGAAAAAGAGGAAACAGTGACAGATTTTATATTTGGGGGCTCCAAAGTCACTGTGGATAGTGACTTCATCCATGCAATTAAATAACACTTGCTCTTCGGAAGAAAAGCAATGATAAACTTAGAGAGCAATCTCACTTTGCAAACAAAGGTCTGCATAGTCAAAGGCATGATTTTTCCAGTAGTCTTATATGTGTATGAGAATTGGACCATAAACAAAGCTGAATGCCAAAGAATTGATGTTTTCGAACTGTAGTGTTGGAGAAGACTTTTGAGAGTCCCTTGGACAGCAAGGGGATCCAACATGTTCATCCTAAAGGAAATCAGTCCTGAATATTCATTGGAAGGACTGATGCTGAAACTCCAATACTTTGGCCACCTGATGCAAAGAGCTGACTCATTGGAAAAGATCTTGATGCTGGGAAAGGTTGAGGGGAGGAGGAGAAGAGGGTGACAGAGGATGAGATGGTTGGATGGCATCATCAATTCAGTGGACAAGAGTTTGAGCAAACTCTGGAAGACCGTGAAGAGCAGGGAAGCCTGGCATGCTGTAGTCCATGGGATTGCGAAGAACTGGACATGACTCAGTGAATGAACAATAGCAATGTAATGTAATGTAATGTAATGTAATGTAATGTGTGGCATGATGACTACAATTAACAGTGCTATGGTATATTTTAAGTTGATAAGGGTGGATTCTAATAATTTTTCATCACAAGGAAATAAATGTAGCTATGTAGATGATAGGACTGTTCTGGTGGCTCAGAGGTTAAAGCGTCTGCGTCCAATGTGGGAGACCCAGGCTCGATCCCTGGGTCAGGAAGATCCCCTGGAGAAGGAAATGGCAACCCACTCCAGTATTCTTGCTTGGAGAATCCCATGGACTGAGGAGCCTGGTGGGTTGCAGTTTATGGGGTCACAAAGAGTCGGACATGACTGAGTGACTTTACTTTACTTACTTACTATGTAGATGATATATAGTAGACTATGTAGACTGACTGATCAGATCAGTTCAGTCACTCAGTCATGTACAACTCTTTGCAACCCCATGAATTGCAGCATGCCAGGCTTCACTGTCCATCACTAACTCCCAGAGTTTACCCAAACTCATGTTCATAGAGTTGGTGATGACATCCAGCCATCTCATCCTCTGTATTCCCCTTCTCCTCCTGCCCCCAATCCCTCTCAGCATCAGATGATAGGTGTTTGCTAAACTTACTCTGGTAATCATTTCACAATACAATGTCAAGTCATTAACTTATTCAGGTTGTATGTCAAAAGTGAAAGAGAAAGTTGCTCAGTCATGTCTGACTCTTTGCCACCCCATGGGCTATAGAGTCCATGGAATTCTCCAGGCCAGATTACTGAAGTGTGTAGCCTATCTCTTCTCCAGGAGATCTTCCCAACCCAGGGATCAAGCCAAGACTCTGACATTGCAGGCAAATTCTTTAACAGCTGAGCCACAAGGGAAGCCCAAGATTACTGGAGTGGGTAGCCTATCCTTTTACAGCAGATCTTTCCAGGGGTCTCCTGCATTGCAGGAAGATTCTTTACCAAGTGAGCTATCTGGGAAACCTTGGTGGCTCAGAAGATAAAGAACCCGCCTGCAGTCCGGGAAACTCAGGTCCAATCCCTGGGTTGAGATCCCTGTATGTCAATCCCTGTATGTCACTTATATCGCAATAAAATTGGAAAATAAAAGAAATGCATTAAGTAGTAAGAGAATCAGATGAATGGATTAGATATCATAAATGAACAGGAGTTGGGAGATAATATAAGAGGAAAACATATTTCTGGAATGGGGAAGTTGATGATTCAAAACAAAAGTCTATACTGGTGAACAACTAAGAGCTACAGAAAAATGCAGGAATGTAGGCATATCTGGCAACTGAAGAAAATTGATGTAGGAAAAGTAAGGATGTCTAAGTAAAACCTGTGGAAACTGCCAACTCTTGGGAAGCTTTATTTATTTATTTTTAACCTTCTAAATCTCACATGAGTTTTACTCTTGATCATCTATAATCCAAAACCCTGGGAAGGGGATTCATGAAAACAGCACACAACCTTAACTACATGGACAAAACACACAACAGTGCAGGAACAAACCAAGAAACTGGAATTTGGCATTTTTACAGGTACAGGTTAATTTTCTTCTGTGATTCTTCACAGTAAAATAGAGTATAATAATAAAGCACTGACTTGGGAGTCAGAAAAATGGAGGATAATATTCTTTATTCCTTGAATAGCTGTGTACCACAATGCAAGTTTTTCAACATTTTCAGATTAACATTTTGTTATATGAAATTAGGTTATTAAATTAATGATGACTGTGGTTCTTTCCTGGCCTAAAATTGTATTATTCTCTTTGTTATTGTTCTTTGTCTCTTTGTTGACAACAGCAAAGGAAGTCTAAAAATATGGTTAACTGTTGGAGTCTTCAATGTATTAGAGGCCTGAGACAATCAAATGCAAAGTACATTGTTTATCTTTGGTATATTACATGCTCTTCAAAGTCTCACATTATTCTTCTTTATCCCAAAGAAGATTTGCTTTACTAACTCTTTCATGCTTCTACTTCTTCCTCTGCAAAATCTAGACCATTCCTGACTGTGATATTCATTAGTACACACCCAGTTTTAAAACCTGCTTTTATAAAAGTTGTTACAGGGTAACAGAATTTAGAAGATAACATTTTGCTCCCATTAGAATAAAACAGAAAATAATATACTTTCTTTTAAAGTATCATATTATGTTTAAAATACTTTCATTACTTTCTATTAAAATTATTTTAATTAAAAATTTATTGCTATGAGGGAGAATAGACAAATCCCTTACAAATGAATACCAGATTCATGAAGACACCTCATCCTCAAGAAGGTGGAGGTAATCTTCCCTCTCTTGAGTGTTGGTTCTGTTTTGTGACTTCCTTTGAAACTGCAGAGTACTAAAAAGGGGGGCAGGAGTAACTTTCCAGTGCAGAAAATGGGCAAACATTGCTTCCAGTGAGTAACTTTTAACATTATCAACGATGAGCCCTGTTGGTGGCTTGTACTTCTAGGATATGTGGAACATGATACTTTACCTCTGTGGTCTTCCTCCCAGTCATATAGCCCTAGTTTAAATGCCAATGGGAAACATCATATAAACTCCAATTAAATTATATTGTACCAAATACCTTACCAGCACTTCATAAATATGTTGTTGTTATTAACAACAACAACAACAACAACAACAACAACAAACCACAAGAAAATTCTGAGAAATGTCACAGCCAAAGAAGCCTAAGGAGACAAAGTGATTAAATATAATTGTCCTGGATGGGCTCCTGGAACAGAAAAAGAACATTAGGGGTAAATTTGTGAAGTCTGAATTAACTGTGGTATTTAGTTAATAGTAATATCCCAACTTTGGCTCCAGGATTGTATCAAGTATATCATAAAAATATAAGATGTTAAAGATAAATGTGATGAAGGGACTATGAGAACTCTGCAATTTAAAGCTAAAGTTTATGAAAAACAGAGACTATTAGATAAGATGTGTAGTTATTTTATTTTTATTCACTGAAAAAATATTAAATGCTTGCATTTATGCAAGCACACACATTTAGATTTGATTCTTAAACAAACAAATAAAACAAAACTCATCACTTGCAAGTATTGGGCCTGTACTGTTTTATAGTCATAGTTAGAGTGGATTGTGTTTTTCCAGTAAATATGACATGCACCAGGCGGTTCACCAATGTTTCTGTTCAACCTATCCATCTCATTTCATTTGTGTTTCTATTCTTCAGTCATTTACATTTGTAACTATAATCAAGGTGGAGAAATAGTATGTTAAACCAAAAATGAAATATAGTCTCGTAAAAACTGAAAAAGTGTTTTATGTCTTGTGAAGAAAGAAACAATTAACTCCTTCAAATTCCAATATCTTGATTGTGCTGAAATATGCTTCACTGAAATATCATTCTTAGATACAAATGAGAATGTGTAAGGAAGTAATGTATCATTGGGGCAGGATAGGCTGAGATGATAGCAGATTTTTTAAAGCTGGATATCAAAAGGTGCGGGGGGCACTCCACAGAAAGAGTAGAGGCAGTGGAACTTCCCTCAGCAAAGCCAAGGGGTCCCGAGAGGAGGTGAGCCTGCTGTCCGCCAACCCAGCCCCTGGGTGAGTGAGAGACAATCAGACTCGACAGGGGTTCAGTCAAAGCAGTTCTGCTTTATTACTGCAAGCAAACTCTCAGCTTATATAGACAAGCAGGGGGATTTTAGAAGGGACTTTCCATAGTTGCACCAATCACATTAAAGGTCAAATCGTCATGTGCCTTCATTATAACAGGAGTCTATGGAGATCACACACTGTCTACACGCATGGAAATCAAGAGAGCCAATCAAAAAAACTTTGACAAACAACACAGACCACACCCCCATCTCTTCCACCAGGCTTCATCTTAGGTTTTCGACCACAAAGCTAGCCCCTTTGTTTTTAAGGTTTCCCATTTAGGGCCCCACAAAAAGGTTAGCAATAGCTCAGTCATAGAGTAATGCATCCTAATCTTGGTCAATTGGCAAATCACCTGAGAATTTGTTAACAGATTTCCAAGGACAGTGTTTCTCAAAGCAAGGTCCAATTAATAGTAGAGTGTTGCGGGGAATTTTTGAGAAATTCAATTTCTTGAACCCTATCCCAGGTCACAAACTCTGGAGAAGGAACTCAGAAGTCAGTCCTGGAAGCCTTTTTTGGTAGTTTTTATTTCAGGGTAAACTTTGAGATCCATTTCCCAAAAGATTTGTTTTAGTTATCTGAGACAGAGCTTTATTTTATCTAGTATTTATTTAGGACAAATCTGATAAAGTGTGTGGCAAATATTGCACATATAGATGAAAATGGTGTGAAGAGATATGTGGATCTGTCATCCTATTGGTTAGCTCCTAGAACACAATACATTTACTTTGGTGAAGAAATCTGAAAAAAGTAATAATCAAAGAACAAGAGACTACATCTACATATAGTGCCTATCAGTTGATACTTGATATGGATTGCTCTAGTCAGCAGTTACTTCTATACCTTGTTTTTTAATAGCTCAGTTGGTAAAGAATCCTCCTGCAATGCAGGAAACCCCGGTTTGATTCCTGGGTCAGGAAGGTCTACTGGGGAAGGGATAGGCATACCAGTATTCTTGGGCTTCCTTTATGGTTCTGTTGGTAAAGAATCTGCCTGAAATGTGGGAGACCTGCTTCGATCCCTGGGTTGGGAAGATTGCCTGGAGAAGGAAAAGGCTACCCACTCTAGTATTCTGGCCTGGAGAAATCCATGGACTGTATAGTCCATGGGGTCACAAAGAGTCAGACATGACTGAGCAACTTTCATATTCACTGTAAGCCATTGTGCAGTAAGTGTGAAGAAGTACCTGTCCATTTCTTATGTATGTGAATAGAAAAAAACTCTTTGGGCAAATTTCTGCAAACGTTTTGGGAAGTCTCTATTGGCATTAATGTATACCTTTTAAATTTACAGATATACAGCTGTTGTATTTATGACAGGATAATTGGTATGTATTAAGGCAAGAACTATGGCTGTGAATTCTGATCTAGGAGCTTTATACAAAGTTAATTATTTCTTCTTATGAGTATCATTTCAATAATTAAGAAATTTCATTAACAAATTATAATAGAATACTGGTTCAATTTCTTCTAAATTGAAGTATTATTGTAGTTTGTAATTTAAAAAAATCAAAATTAAGAAGTACTTTTTTCTTCAGAAATTTTGTAATAAAAGCACATGGGTATTTTTAAAATATTAATCTGAATTAAGTCAATCTTATTAAATGATGGAATTTTCTTGAATACTTTAACTTAAATTTGTGGCTTGATCTATTCATTTTTCTCCATTTAGAGATGAAAATAGATCTTTGCAATGTTACCATGAGCAGTTGTATTTGGATGCTGTTGCGACGGACTGCACAGAAACGTGGCTAAGAGGAGCTACCGCTCACCCAGGTCAGGAGAGGCAGCCGAGAGGAGGTGCCTCACATCCGAGGTCAGGGGTAGTGGATGAGAGGAGCAACCCCACTTTCAAGGAGTAGGGGCTGCACGGGCGCAGGAGGGCCGAGAGGAGCTACTCCATGTTCAAGGTCAGGAGGGGCAGCCATGAGAAGATACCCCTCATTTAAGGTAAGGAACAGCGGCTGTGCTTTGCTGGAGCAGCCCTCAAGAGATACCCCATGTCCAAGGTAAGAGAAACCCAAGTAAGGAAGTAGGTATTGCAAGAGAGCATCAGAGGGCAGACACACTGAAACCATAATCACAGAAAACTAGCCAATCTGATCACATGGACCACAGCCTTGTCTAACTTAATGAAACTAAGCCACGCTGCTTGAGGCCACCCAAGATAAGTGGGTCATGGTGGAGAGGTCTGACAGAATGTGGTCCACTGGAGAAGGGAATGGCAAACCACTTCAGTATTCTTGCCTTGAGAACCCCATGAACAGTATGAAAAGGCAAAATGATAGGATACTGAAAGATAAACTCCCAAGGTCAGTAATTGCCCAATATGCTACTGGAGATCAGTGGAGAAAAAACTTCAGAAAGAATGAATGGATGGAGCCAAAGCAATACTCAGTTGTGGCTGTGACTGGTGATGGAAGCAAGGTCTGATGCTGTAAAGAGCAATATTGCATAAGAGCCTGGAATGTTAGGTCCATCAATAAAGGCAAATTTGAAGTGGTTGAACAGGAGATGGCAAGAGTGAAGGTCAATATTCTAGGAATCAGCAAATTAAAATGAGGTGGGATGGGAAAATTTAACTCAGGTGATCATTATATCTACTACTGTGGGCAAGAATCCCTTAGAAGAAATGGAGTAGCCATCATGGTCAACAGGAGTCTGAAATGCAGTACTTGAAGGCAGTCTCAAATATGAAAGAATGATCTCTGTTGTTTCCAAAGCACACCATTCAATATCATGGTAATCCAAGTCTATACACCAACCAGTAATGCTGAAGAAGCTGAAGTTGAATGGTTCTGTGGAGGCCTACAAGACCTTTTAGAACTTACACCCACAAAAGATGTCCTTTTCATTATAGGAGACTTTTCCTACTGGAAAAATAGGAAGTCAAGAAACGCCTGAAATAACAGGCAAATTTGGCCTTGGAATACAGAATGAAACAGAGCAAAGGCTAATAGAGAATCGGCAAGAGAACACACTTCTCATAGCAAACACCCTCTTCCAACACACAAGAGAAGACTCTACACATGGACATCACCAGATGGTCAACACTGAAATCAGATTGATTATAGTCTTTGCAACTAAAGGTGGAGAAGCTCTGTACAGTAAGCAGGAACAAGACCAGGAGCTGACTGTGCCTCAGATATGAACTCCTTATTGCCAAATTCAGACTTAAATTGAAGAAAGTAGGGAAAACCACTAGATCATTCAGGTATGACCTAAATCAAATCCCTTATGATTATACAGTAGAAGGGAGAAATTATATTTAAGGGACTAGATCTGATAGACAGAGTGCCTGATGAACTATGGATGTAGGTTCATGACATTGTACAGGAGACAGGGATCAAGACAATCCCCATGGGAAAGAAATGCAAGAAAGCAAAATGGCTGTCTGGAGAGGCCTTACAAATAGCTGTGAAAATAAGAGAAGCAAAAAGCAAAGCAGAAAAGGAAAGATATAAGATACTGAATGCAGAGTTCCAGTGAATAGCAAGGAGAGATAAAAAGCCTTCCTAAGCAATCAATGCAAAGAAACAGAGGAAAACATCAAAATGGGAAAGACTAGAGACCTCTTCAAGAAAATTAGAGATACCAAGATAATCATGATGATGTGATCACTAATCTAGAGCCAGATATCTTGGAATGTGAAGTCAAGTGGGCCTTTGTTCACTATGAACAAAGCTAGTGGAAGTGATGGAATTCCAGTGGAGCTGTTTCAAATCCTGAAAGATGATGCTGTGAAAGTGCTGCACTGAATATGCCAGCAAATTTGGAAAACTCAGCAGTAAGCACAGGACTGGAAAAGGTCAGTTTTCATTCCAATTCCAAAGAAAGGCAATGCCAAAGAATGCTCAAACTATAGCATAGTTGCATTCATCTCACATACTATAAAGTAATGCTCAAAATTCTCCAAGCCAGGCTTCAGCAATGCATGAACCATGAATTCCCTGATGTTTAGCTGGTTTGAGAAAAGGCAGAGGAACCAGACATCAAACTGCCAACATTCTCTGGATCATGGAAAAAGCAAGAGAGTTTCAGAGAAGCATATAGTTCTGCTTTATTGACTATGCCAAAGCCTTTGACTGTATGGATCACAATAAACTGGAAAATTCTTCAAGAGATGGGAATACCAGACCACCTGACCTGCCTCTTGAGAAATCTGTATGCAGGTCAGGAAGCAACAGTTAGAACTGGACATGGAACAACAGACTGGTTCCAAATAGGAAAAGGAATACGTCAAGACTGTATATTGTCATCCTGCTTATTTAACTTATATGCAGAGTACATCATGAGAAACACTGGACTAGAAGAAGCACAAGCTGGAATCAAGATTGCTGGGAGAAATATTAATAATTTCAGAAATGCAGATGACATCACTCTTATGGCAGAAAGTGAAGAGGAGCTAAAAATCCTCTTGATGAAACTGAAAGAGGAGAGTGAAAAAGTTGGGTTAAAGCTCAACATTCGAAAACGAAGATCATGGCATCTGGTCCCATCACCTCATGAGAAATAGATGGGGAACCAGTGGAAACAGTGTCAGACTGTATTTTCTTGGGCTCCAAAATCACTGCAGATGGTGACTGCAGCCATGAAATTACAAGACACTTACTCCTTGGGAGAA
>SJYC01145773.1:0-11572 GCA_006408675.1 Madoqua kirkii | reverse complement strand
GTATAGCTAACCTCTTTTCTGATATCTTTTTTTAATCTATATGACTGTTTTAAAGTGATTTAAAATGTTATAATTTTCAAAACTTTCATTATATACTAGTCATTGTATCTGTCTGGATATCAGCTCCATAAGCACAACTAATCTTGGCTTCTACTATGTTCTTATAGGTCTTCTTAGTGCAATTTTCATATTGAAAAATAATTGATTGCTTTTTCATTTAAAGCCATTGTTTCCAAATGAACTTCATGCCATATTTTCCTATCTATGTCTTATATCAAGTAGAATACTGAGAACTAGAAAGCTCTTAATTGGCATTTGGAAAAAAAAGAGCAAAAGGAATGAGTTTTTAAATCTGAAAAAAAATTGTTAATTCAGTAGTTTTCATATTCTTTTCAAAATAACACTGTCATTTATTAATTAATAAGTAGCATATTTCTGATATAGGAAGGAAGGGGTCAGGGCACAAATTTAAAAAATGACACAGGCTTTGAGAAAAACAGGGTATTAAAAAAAAGGGGGTTGGAACCAACTAGGCCCAATGTTGTATACCTTCCAATTGGAACATAACATTTGCCTTTCAATGCTATGTACCAATGTTTATTATTATTATTATTTTAATTGGAAGATAATTAATTTACAATATTGTAGTTATTTTTGCCATACATTGACAAGAATCAGCCATGGGTGTACATGTGTCCACCGTCCTGAACCTCCCTCCCACCTCCCTCCCCCTCCCATCCCAGAGGGTCGTCCCAGTGCACTGGCCCTGAACTCTCTGTCTCATGCATCAGACCTGGATTGGTGATCTAGTTCACATATGGTAATATACCTGTTTCAGTGCTAGTCTCTCAAATCATCATACCCTCACCTTCTCCAACAGAATACAAAAGCCTGTTCTTTTTATATCTGTGTCTCTTTTTCTGTCTAGCATATAGGGTAATTGGAGAAGGCAATGGAAAACCACTCCAGTACTCTTACATGGAAAATCTTAGACCTGGATTGGTGATCTAGTTCACATATGGTAATATACCTGTTTCAGTGCTAGTCTCTCAAATCATCATACCCTCACCTTCTCCAACAGAATACAAAAGCCTGTTCTTTTTATATCTGTGTCTCTTTTTCTGTCTAGCATATAGGGTAATTGGAGAAGGCAATGGAAAACCACTCCAGTACTCTTACATGGAAAATCTCAGGGACGGCGGAGCCTGGTGGGCTGCCATCTATGGGGTCACACAGAGTTGGACACAACTGAAGTGAGTTAGCAACAGCATATAGGGTTATCATTATCATCTTTTAAAATTTTGTATATGTGTTAATATACAGTATTGGTGTTTTACTTTCTGACTTACTTCACTGTGTATAACAGGCTGCAGTTACATACACCTCATTAGAACTGATTTAAGTGTATTATTTTTAATAGCTGAGTAATATTCCATTCTGTATATGTGCCACAGCTTTCTTATCCATTTATCTGCTGATGGACATCTAGGTTGTTTCTGTGTCCTAGCTATTTTAAACAGTGCTCCAATGAACATGGGGTACACATGTCTCTTTCGGTTCTGGTTTCCTCAATGTGTATGCACAGCAATGAGATTGCTGGTTCATATGGCAGTTCTATTTCCAGTTTTAAAAGGAATCTCCATATTATTCTCCATAATGGCTATAATAGTTTGCATTCCTACCAACAATGTAAGTGGGTTCTCTTTTCTCTGCACCGTCTCCAACATTTATTGTTTGTAGACATTTTTATAGTAGTCATTCTGACCAGAGTGAGATGGCACCTCATTGTGGTTTTGATTTGCATTTCTCTGATAATGAGTGATGTTGAGCATTTTTTCATGTGTTTGTTAGCCATATGTATATATTCTTTGGAGAAATGTTTGTTTAGGTCTTTGGCCCATTTTTTGGTTGGGTCATTTATTTTTCCGGTATTGAGTTGCATGAGCTGCTTATATATTTTGGAGATTAACTCTTTGTCAGTTGCTTCATTTGCTATTATTTTCTACATTTTGAAGGCTGTCTTTTCACTTAGCTTTTAGTTTCCTTTGTTGTGAAAAAGCTTTTAAGTTTAATTAGGTCTTTTTTTTTTTTTAATCTTTGATTTTATTTCCATTACTCTGGGAGGTGGGTCATAGAGAATCCCGCTGTGATTTATGTCAGAGAATGTTTTGCCTATGTTTTCCTCTAGGAATTTTATAGTTTCTGGTCTCACATTTAGATCCTTAATCCATTTTGAGTTTATTTTGTATATGGTGTTAGAAAGTATTCTAGTTTCATTCTTTTACAGGTAGTTGAACAGTTTTCCCAGCACCACTTGTTAAGATTGTCTTTTCTCCATCGTATATTATTGCCTCCTTTGTCAAAGATAAGGTGTCTATAGGTGTGTGGATTTATCTTTGGGCTTTTTACTTTGCTCCATTGATCTATATTTCTATTTTTGTGCCAGTACCCTGCTGTCTTGATGACTGTAGCTTTTTTAGTAGAGCCTGAAGTCAGTCAGGTTGATTCCTCCTGTTCCACTCTTCTTTCTCAAGATTACTTTGGCTATTTGAGTTTGTGTGTGTGTGTGTGTGTGTGTGTGTGTGTGTGTGTGTGTGTGTATGTGTTTTATTTCCACACATATTGTGAAATTATTTGTTCTAGTTCTGTGAAAAATACCATTGGTAGCTTGGTAGGGATTGCATTAACTCTACAGATTGCTTTGGATAGTATACTCATTTTCACTATATTGATTCATCCGATCCATGAACATGGTATATTTATACATCTTTTGTGTTATCTTTGATATCTTTCACCAGTGTTTTATAGTTTTCTACATATAGATCTTTTGTTTCTTTAAGTATATTTATAAGTATTTTATTCTTTTTATTGCAATGGTGAATGGAATTGTGTCCTTAATTTCTTTCTGTTTTTTCATTGCTAGTGTATAGGAATACAAGGAATTTCTGTGTGTTACTTTTATATTCTGTTCTAGTAATTTTCTGGTGGTGTCTTTATGGTTTTCAATGTAGAGGATCATGTTATCTGCAAGCAGTAAGTTTTACTTCTTTTTTCCAATTGGGATTCCTTTTATTTCTTTTTCTTCTCTTCTGTGGCTAAAATTCTCAAAACTATGTTGAATAGTAGTGGTGAAAGTGGGCACCCTTGTCTTGTTTCTGACTTTAGGGAGGATGCTTTCAATTTCTCACCATTGAGGATAATGTTTGTTGTGGGTTTAACATACATGGCTTTTATTTTTGAAGTATGTTCATCCTATACCTGCCTTCTGGAGGATTTTTATCATAAACGGATGTTGAATTTTGTGAAAAGCTTTCTCTGAATCAATTGTGATAATCATATAGTTTTAATCTTTTAATTTGTTAATATGATGTATCACATTGGTTTTCAAATATTTAAGAACTTTTGCATCCCTGAGATAAAGGCTCTTGGTCATGATGGATGATCTTTTTAATATGTTGTTGGATTCTTTTCTAGAATATTGTTGAGGATTTTTGCATGTATGTTCATCAGTGATATTGGCCTGATGATTTCTTTTTTTGTGACATCTTTGTCTAGTTTGGGGATTAGGGCAATGGTGGCCTCATAGAATGAGTATGGCAGTTTATATTCCTCTGCAATTTTCTGGAAGACTTTGAGTAGAATAGGTGTTAGCTCTTCTCTAAATTTTTCATAGAATTCAGCTGTGAAGCCATCTGTTCCTGGGCTTTTGTTTGCTGGAAGATTTTTTATTACAGTTTTGATTTCCATGCTTGTGTGAGGTCTGTTAAGATTTTCTATTTCTTTCTGTTTCAGTTTTGGAAGGTTATACTTTTCTAAGAATTGGTCCAGTTCTTCCAAGTTGTCCATTTTATTATCATATAGTTGCTGATAGTAGTCTCTTTTGATCCTTTATATTTCTGTGTTGTCTGTTGTGATTTCTCTATTTTCATTTCTAATTTTGTTGATTTGATTCTTCTCCCTTTTTGTTTTTTGATTAGTTTGGCTAATGAGTCTGGTTTTATTAATCTTCTCAAAGAACCAGCTTTTAGCTTTGTTAGTTTTTGCTATAGTCTCCTTTGTTTATTTTTTGTATATTTTCTGCCTTAATTTTTATGATTTCTTTCTTTCCAATAACCCTGAGGGTCTATATTTCTTCTTTTTCTAGTTGCTTTAGGTGTAAAGTTAGGTTATTTATTTGACTTTTCTCTTGTTTCTTGAGGTAAGCTTGTATTGATATAAACCTTGCCCTTAGCACTACTGTTGCTGAATCCCATGGGGTTGGGGTTGTTGCATTTTCAATTTCATTTGTTTCCATGCATATTCTGATTTCTTATTTTTAAAATTTCTTCTGTGATTTGTTGGTTATTCAGAAGTGTGCTCTTCAGCCTCCATATGTTTGTATTTTTAGCAGTTTTCTTCTTGGCGTGGGATGTGATCTATACTGGAGAATGTTTCCTGTGCACTTGAGAGAAAGGTGAAATTCATTGTTTTGTGATGAAATGTTTTATAGCTTATCAATTAGGTCTAACTGGTCCATTGTGTCTTTTAAAGTTTGTGTTTCCATGCTAAGTTTCTGTTTGATCTAACCATAGGTGTGAGAGGGGGATTAAAGTCTCCCACTATTATTGTGTTACTGTTAATTTACCCTTTCATACTTGTTAGCATTTGCCTTACATATTGTGGTGCTCCTATATTGGTTGCATATATATTTATAATTGTTATATCTTCTTAGATTGATCCATTGATGATTATGTAGTATCCTTTGTCTCTTTCCATGGCCTTTATTTCAATGTCTATTTTATCTGATTAAAGTATTGCTACTCCTGCTTTCTTTTGGTCTTCATTTGCATGAAATATCTTTTTCCAGCCCTTCACTTTCAGTCTGTAGGTGTCCCTTGTTTTGAGGTGGGTCTCTTGTAGACAGCATATATAGGGGTCTTGTTTTTCTATCCATTCAGCCAGTCTCTGTCTTTTGGTTGGGGCATGCAACCCATTTACATTTAAGGTAATTATTGATAAGTATGATCCCGTTGCCATTTACTTTGTTGTTTTGGGGTTTGAGTTTATAGCCGTTTTCTGTGTTTCCTGTCTAGAGAAGATCCTTTAACATTTGTTGAGGGGCTGGTTTAGTGGTGCTGAATTCTCCCAGCTTTTGCTTGTCTCTAAAGCTTTTTATTTCTCCTTCATATCTGAATGAGATCCTTGCTGGGTATAGTAATCTGGGTTGTAGGTTTTTCTCTTTCGTCATGTTATGTCCTGCCATTCCTTTCTAGCCTGAAGAGTTTCTACTGAAAGATCAGCTGTTATCTTTATGGGACTCTCTTGTGTGTTTTTGTTGGTTTTTCCCTTGCTGCTTTGAATATTTGTTCTTTATGTTTGATCTTCATTAATTTGATTAATATGTGTCTTGGGGTGTTTTCCTTTGGGTTTATCCTGTTTGGGACTCTCTAGGTTTCTTGGACTATGGTGGCTATTTCTTTCCTCATTTTAGGGAAGTTTTCAACTATTATCTCCTTAAGTATTTTCTCATGGTTTTTTTTGTCTTCCTCTGGGACTCCTATGATTTAAATTATTGGGGTGTTTAACATTGTCCCACAGGTCTCTGAGGTTGTCCTCATTTATTTTAAATCTGTTTTTTTTTTCTTTTTTCCTCTCTGCTTCATTTATTTCCACCATTCTATCTTCCAGTGCCCTTATTCTATCTTCTGCCTCATTTATTCTATTGTTGGTTCCCTTCAGATTGCTTTCCATTTCAGTGATTGCATTATTTATTACTGATTGACTCTTTTTTATTTATTGTAGGTCCTTGTTAAACATGTCATGCATCTTCTCAATCCTTGTTTCTAGTCATTTATCTGTAACTTCATTTTGTTTTCAATATTTTGGACATCTTTATTATTATTCTGAATTCTTTTTCAGGTAGATTCCCTATCTTCTCTTTTGTTTGATTTTCTGGGCATTTATCATGTTCATTTACCTGCTGAATATTTCTCTGTCATTTCATTTTGTTTAGATTTCTGGGTTGGGGTGGCCTTTCTGTATTCTGTTATTTTGTGCTTTCTCTTTATTGTGGAGGTTGCTCCCTGTGGGTGGGATTGGACTAGTGGCTTGTCAAGGTTTCCTGGTGGGGGAAGCTTGTGTCTGTGTTCTAGTGGGTGGAGCTGGACTTCTCTCTGGAGTGCAATGAAGTGTCCAGTAGTGAGTTTTGGGGGATCTATGTGTTTGCTGTGACTTTGGTCAGCCTGTTTTTTAGTGCTCATCACTGTGTTCCTGTATTGCTGGAGAATTAGCATGGTATGTCTTGCTCTGGACCTTGTTGGCTCTTGGGTGCAGCTTGGTTTCAGTGTAGGTAAGGAGGCTTTTGGATGAGCTCTTGTTGATTAATGTTCCCTGGAGTAAGGAGTTTTTGGTGTTCTCAAGATTTGGATTTAAGCCTCCTGCCTCTGGCTTTCAGTCTGATTCTTACAGTACCCTCAAGAGTTCTCCACCCATTCAGCACCAATGATAAAACATCTAGATTAATGGTGAAAAGATTCTCCACAGTGAGGGACATCCAGAGAGGTTGACAGAATTACATGGAGATAAGAAGATGCAGGAGGGAGATAGAGGTGACCATGAGGAGAAGAGGGAAAGTCAAAAGGGAGGAACACAATCTAGCCAGTAATCAATTCCCTGTATACTTTACACTGTCTGGAACACCTAGAGAGGTTCACGAAGTTACAGAGAGAAGGGAAGAGGGAGGGAGGAGATAGAGGTGGCCAGGAGGAGAAGCTGCTAAGCTACTAAGTCACGTCAGTAGTGTCTGACTCTGCGTGACACCACAGATGGCAACCCACCAGGCTCCCCCGTTCCTAGGATTCTCCAGGCAAGAATATTGGAGTGGGTTGCCATTTCCTTCTCCAATGCATGAAGGTGAAAAGTGAAAGTAAAGTCCCTCAGTCGTGTCTGACTCTTAGTGATCCCATAGACTGCAGCCCACTAGGCTCTTCCGTCCATGGGATTTTCCAGGCAAGAGTACTGGAGTGGGTTGCCATTGCCTTCTCCAAGGAGGAGAAGAGGGAGAATAAAAAGGGAAGAGACCAATCTAGCAAGTAATCAGTTCTTTAAGGATTCTCCACAGCCCAGAACAACCAGAAAGATTCATAGAATTAACTAGAGAAGAGAAAGGGGAGGGGTAAGATAGAGATGACCTGGGGGAGAAAGGGAGAATCAAAAGATGAGAGAGCAGTCAAACCAGCAATCACACCCCTAAACAAAAATGAGTACTGAAAATTAGATTCTTAAAGGTAAAAAATTGGTAATAATTCCTAAAAAGCAAAGATAAAAAAATCTAGAGTAGAAGTTAGACTCTCAAAACTACAATATTAAAAGTTTTATTAAAAAAAAATCTATATATATATATGAATTTGCTTTTAAAACAGGGTCTTTTTTTTTTAAGTAATCAGTTCAGTTCAGTTCAATCGCTCAGTCATGTCCGATTCTTTGCAACCCTGTGAATCGCAGCATGCCAGACCTCCTTGTCCATCATCAACTCCAGGAATTCATTCAAATTCATGTCCATTGAGTCGGTGATGCCATCCAGCCATCTCATCCTTAGTTGTCCTCTTCTCCTCCTGCCCCTAATTCCTCCCAGCATCAGGGTCTTTTCCAATGAGTCAACTCTTCACATGAGGTGGCCAAGGTACTGGAGTTTCAGCTTCAGCATCATTCCTTTCAAAGAAATCCCAGGGCTGATCTCCTTCAGAATGGATTGGTTGGATCTCCTTGCAGTCCTAGGGGCTCTCAAGAGTCTTCTTCAACACCACAGTTCAAAAGCATCAATTCTTTGGTGCTCAGCTTTCTTCACAGTCCAACTCTCATATCAATACATGACCACTGGAAAAACAATAGCCTTGACAAGATGGACCTTAGTTGGCAAAGTAATGTCTCTACTTTTGAATATGCTATCTAGGTTGGTCATAACTTTTCTTCCAAGGAGTAAGCATCTTTAATTTCATGGCTGTAATCATCATCTGCAGTGATTTTGGACCTCCCCCCTAAAAGAAGTCTGACACTGTTTCCACTATTTCCCCATCTATTTCGCGTGAAGTGATGGGGCCAGATGCCATGATCTTTGTTTTCTGAATGTTGAGGTTTAAGCCAACTTTTTCACTCTCCACTTTCACCAAGAGGCTTTTTAGTTCATCTTCACTTTCTGCCATAAGAATAGTGTCATCTGCATATCTGAAGTTATTGATATTTCTCCCAGAAATCTTGATTCCAGTTTGTGCTTCTCCAGCCCAGCATTTCTCAGAATGTACTCTGCATATAAGTTAAATAAGCAGAGTGACAGTATACAGCCTCAATGTACTCCATTTCCTATTTGGTACCAGTTTGTTGTTCTATGTCCAGTTCTAACTGTTGCTTCCTGACCTGCATATAGGTTTCTCAAGAGGCAGACCAGGTGGTCTGGTATTTCCATCTCTTTCAGAATTTTCCACAGTTTATTGTGATCCACACAGTCAAAGGCTTTGGCATAGTCAATCAAGCAGAAATAGATGTTTTTCTGGAACTCTCTTGCTTTTTCCATGATCCAGCAGATGTTGGCAATTTGATCTCTGGTTCCTCTGTGTTTTCTAAAACCAGCTTGAACATCAAGAAGTTCATGGTTCACATATTGCTTGAGCCTGGCTTGGAGAATTTTGAGTATTTACTAGCATGTGAGATGAGTGCAATTGTGTGGTAGTTTAAGCATTACTTGGCATTGCCTTTTTTTGGTATTGGAATGAAAACTGACTTATTCAAGTCCTGTGGCCAGTGCTAAATTTTCCAATTTGCTGGAATATTAAGTGTAGAACTTTCACAGCATCATCTTTCAGGATTGGAAAAACTCAACTAGAATTCTATCACTTCCACTAGCTTTGTTCGTAGTAATGCTTTCTAACACCCACTTGACTTCACATTCCAGGATGTCTGGCTCTAGGTGAGTGATCACACCATTGTGATTATCTTGGTCATGAAGATCTTTTTTTGTACAGTTTTTCTGGGTATTCTTGCTGCCTCTTCTTAATATTGTCTGCTTCAGTTAGGTCCATACCATTTCTGTCCTTTATTGAGCCCATCTTTGCATGAAATATTCCCTTGGCATCTCTAATTTTCATGAAGAGACCTCTAATCTTTCCTATTCTGTTGTTTTCCTCTATTTCTTTGCATTGATCACTGTGGAAGGCTTTCTTCTCTCTTCTTGCTATTCTTTGGAACTCTGCACTCAGATGCTTATATCTTTTCTTTTCTACTTTGCCTTTTCTTCTCTTCTATTCACAGCTATTTGTAAGGCCTCTCCAGACAGCCATTTTGCTTTTTTACATTTATTTTCCATGGGGATGGTCTTGATCCCTGTGTCCTGTACAATGTCATGAATCTACATCCATAGTTCATCAGGCACTCTGTCTATCAAATCTATTCCCTTAAATCTATTTCTCTCTTCCACTGTATAATCATATAGGATTTGATTTAGGTCATATCTGAATGGTCTAGTGGTTTTCCCCACTTTCTTCAATTTCAAGTTTGAATTTGGCAATAAGGAATTTATTATGTGAGCCACAGTCAGCTCCTAGTCTTGTTTTTTCTCACAGCATAAAGTTTCTTCATCTTTGGCTGCAAAGAATATAATCAATCTAATTATGGTGTTGACCATCTAGTGATGTCCATGTGTAGAGCCTTCTCTTGTGTCATTGGAAAAGAGTGTTTGCTATGACCAGTGCATTCTCTTGGCAACACTCTATTAGCCTTTGCCCTGCTTCATTCTGTATTCCAAGGTCAAATTTGCCTGTTATCCAGGTGTTTCTTAACTCCCTACTTTTGCAAAATTGAAAATTAAAGGAGTAATAAAGAACTTAAATATTAAAAATTTTAAAAATGATGATAGTAAAAATATGTCTATGAATTTCTCTGGAGCTGTTGAGGGCAGTGTAGCGTCAGTTCAGTTCCAGATAGTTCCTTGTTCCTGCTTATACTTCTTCTCAAGGTCTATAGGCCCCTTCCAACGCTTAGTCAGTGTTAACTACAGAGTTTTAATCTGTTGCTCTGCCATTTCCAGAGCAATTCCTCTTCTTGGTTTATTTTGGTTTCCTCTGTTACAAGTCTCTTCAGTGTGTAATTTCCACCCTGACACAAAAGCGTGAAGGTGGTCACCTATTTAGGTTCACTTATATTGTGGAGAAGGAGGAACACTTCAAACAAATATCACTGGCATGTGTGGGGAGTGCTCGCAGTGTATAGACCACACTGGGTTGTCCCAGCTCAGAGCAGCATGTGCTTTCCTGGTCTACATTGCTCAAGTTCCAATTTGCTCTGTAGGGGTACTGTCCAAAGTGGGCCCTGTGTTTCATGTACTTCCCAGGTCTAAGCTGCTCAGGTTCAGTTTCTCAGGTACTCCACAAAGGTACAGACTTGGTTGGGCATGCGTTTTGTGCCCTTCCCAAGTCTGTGAAGGGGCACCGCCCAGGTGGACTGTGTTTCTTAATCTCCTACCTGGTCTCAGTTGCTCAGTTTTCCGGGTACACCATGAAAGCACCATCTCAGGTGTGCTGTGTGTCTCCTCTGGGGAGCTGATCTCAGACTGTGACCCTCCTGGAAGATGTCACTTGTCCAGGATCCCAGGAAGAGTTGGTTAGCAACTGGGTGCCTGCTCACAGTTTGGTGGAGGATTGCGTCTCTGGGGATGAGATTACCCCTTGCTTCTGGCTCTGGCTGTTCCCTCCCTGCCTCTCAGCCTCCAGCGCGGGGAGGGACTGGTCCACAGCCAGCTAGCGGACCCCCTTTGGTAAGTGCTCAATCTTTTGTTCTGTGAGCAGCCCAAGCTGTGCCTTAGGTTAGAGAATTTCGTGGAAAATTTCTCTCTCTCTCTCTCTTTTTTTCCTCCCTCTGGCTATCCCACAGTTTGGGTTGCTGTCTCACATTAGCTCCCTCAGATTGTCTTCAGGGCATTCCGGCCCAGCCCTTACCATAAGCATGCAACCCACACTTCCCTGTCCAGTGCCCACTCGCTAGTGGCAGATGCAAATATGTGGGCTACTTCTTCGCTGAGAGTTGTAGTTAGGTGCATATTCCATGGAGTTTTTTGTTTGTTTGTTTTATGTTGCCTTATGAGACTCCAAGACTCCCCTCAGACCCTCCGGTGAAAGGGTTTCCTGCTGTTTGAAAACTTCTTCTTGACTCCCTCCCCAGGATGAGTCTCTGTCC
Organism: Madoqua kirkii; assembly: GCA_006408675.1. NCBI lineage: Eukaryota > Metazoa > Chordata > Mammalia > Artiodactyla > Bovidae > Madoqua > Madoqua kirkii. The sequence continues at coordinate 370 of SJYC01145773.1, read as the reverse complement.
CTAACTCTTATGTCTCTCTGTTTGTCTTTTATGTTTTGTCCTACCTCATTTTGAAGAGAATAGGCTGCCTTTCTGGTTGCCTGGTGTCTTCTGGGAGCATTCAGAAGTTGTTTTGTAGAATTTACTCAGCATTCAAAGAATCTTTTGATGAATTTGTGAGGGAGAAAATGGTCTACCCATCCTATTCCTCCACCATCTTAGGACTGCCTCCCCTGTACCAATGTTTTTGTATGTTATTGTGCTCTCTCTCTCTCTATTTGTACTTTTTTTTTTTTTTTTTTAACATCAGACTAACTCCCAAATATTTATTCTTCCCTAAACTGTTGGGGACCAGCATGAGGAACTCCGCCCATGGCAAAGGTCATGAGGA
>SJYC01145772.1:0-17818 GCA_006408675.1 Madoqua kirkii | reverse complement strand
AGAGTTGTAAATGTCAGCAGGCAGAAATGGCTTGAAGATGATGTAAAACCCCTAAAACTTTTAATGTAAAGCACCTGATTTTAATAGGGTCAGGACTGCTGACCCCCGCGTGACTCTGTATTCATCCCTATATGTAACAAAGGGTATATAAGCAAACCCAAAAGTAAAGAAATCGGATCAGTTCCGGAAAGACTGATTCCCTCATGTCGTTCCTTTCTGCTCCCCAATTTTCTGGCTGAATTCCCATCTGGAGCGTGGGTGCCCGCCATAAATATGGTGCAAGTTCCTTGTCTGGAATTTTATTGGTACCCCACGTAACCCAAGTTATTCGGCCCCTTTCTCTCTCTCTTACTATTTTTCTGGTCGAATTCCCATCTGGTGCATAGGACCCACCAAGCCTACTAATTCTGCCTGGGCTTCTAAGATCAGACCGGGGGGGTCTCAGTGCCTCCTCTCCTTCGGGAGAACGGGAAGACGCCTGCGGCCTACGTAGGTGGTGATTGGCACCCTGTGTTAACCAAGTTATTCGGCCTCTTTTTCTCTGCTAAATTCCTAGTCCCTCCCTATCTGTAATTGAATAAGTTTTTCCTAGGACTCCTACTCCGTCCCCACCTTCGAATCACCCTGGATCCACCGGGGCTGGACCCCGGCACTAAACATTTCTTTGCAGATTCTCATATGCTTCTTGGATGGGTGTTAAGATGCACTACCTAGGCCCTCCTTTCAGGATTAAAGTACTGATTCTAGCTACTGAAAGTGTGCTTGTTGCTAATGATTATCAAGAACTATGATGGATCTGAGATTTTACTCTACTTGCAAGCTACTAAGTTAGCCTATCAAAGTATCATGCATACTAGTAGAAGACATAAGGCTCCTGATTCAGATATAGAGGGTACTTTGTTACTCAGTGTAATTGTAGTAATCTGCACATCAGCACCATTTCCCAAAACACAGCATAAAGAGAGAATGATGATATGTGTATATGGTGAGCAGCATAATGTAAGAGAGGTCCTTAACAAAGTGAAGTTAATCTTTTCTAATGCGCTGTAACATGCCTGGCCTTGGTTCTAGATAGAGGCATTATCTTTCTTCTTCTGGACAGTAAGCATTATTTTACTTCAGAGGGACATACTATTTCAGTCTTCCAAGGGTTGGGTTCACTTGCAGAAACACCTACAAAGATAGTCAGGACAAAGAGGAATTAGTATGTCACTCTACAATGTATCAGTCACGTTCAGTCACTCAGTCATGTCTGACTCTTTGCTACTCCATAGACTGTATGTAGCCCACCAGGCTCTTCTGTCTGTGGGATTTCCCAGCAAGAATACTGGAGTAGGTTGCCATTTCCTCCTCCAAGGGGTCTTCCCTACCCAGGGATCAAACTCATGACTCCCGTGTTTCTTATATTGGCAGGTGGGTTCTTTACCACTGAGCCACTCATGAAGCCTCATCAACTATACAGAAAAGGCAAAGACCAAATGAATTGACATTGCACATGGAGGAAAACAGCTGCCTCATCCACCCTTATACTTCTCACCTCAGGCATCCAGTATTCAAAGTGTGGTAATATCAGAATTCAGAGACACATCACTGACTCTCTTACTCCAATTGGTGCAATTCTGCAGAGACCCCTGAGAGAGTTTTATGAATCCTCAGTTGCTACTATAGCAAGTTAATCCTTCTCTCTGCCTAATTCCTGTTCCATCAATCCCTTATACTCCCCCCCCTCAACAAAGAGCACTCCCCCTAGTAACTTCCTGCATACAAATCTCCATTTTAAGATGTTTCCTACCTAAGAGAGTTTCTTACTTTGCAACCAATGATCTACTCCCTATCATACTCATGCAGAAGCATGACTGTCAGAATCACAGCTGGAAGAGTGATGAGCCTTCAACTTCCCCAGAACTGATATGTGAACCTGAATTGGTTCAGAAAATAATTTTATTTTGTTTTAAGAGTAACTTTTTGTTTGGTAGTTACAGAAATATTCCACATTCATACCTTGTTCCCAAATATGTATAACCTTCCTTAACTGCTAATGTTCTCCATCAGAGTGATTTTTGTTACAATTAATGAACCTATGTTGATACACCATTATCATCCAAAGATCATAGATTAAATTAGGTTCTGCTCTTAGTGTTGTACATTCAATAGGTTTAGACAAATGTGTTATGGTGTATATCCCTTATTATTGTATCACACAGAGTATTTTCATTGCCTTAAAATTCCTTGTTCTCCATTAATTCATCCTTTCCTTCTTCACCTCTGGCATCCATAAGTTTAGTGTGTCCATAATTTTGCTTTTTACCAAATGAGGTATAGTTAAAATCACACAGTATGCAGTGTTTTTAGATTGGCTTCTTTTACTTAGTAATATATGTTTGAGTGGCTTTTCATAACTTAAGCTCATTTCTTTTTTAGTGCTGAATAATATTCCATTGTCTGGATGTATTATAATTTGCTATATGTTTCATAGTTGTAGTAGAATTCTTGAATATCCTTTTTGTTAAGGTTTTAAAAATACCATTGATTTCTTAAAAGTTAACATGTGCATAATAAGAAGCCTTTTCATACTGTTCATGGGGTTCTTAAAGCAAGAATACTGAAGTGGTTTGCCATTCCCTTTTCCAGTGGACCACATTCTGTCAGACATATCCACCATGGCCCATCTATCTTGGGTGGCCCCACACAGCATGACTTAGTGTCACTGAGTTAGACAAGGCTGTGGTCCATGTGGTCAGATTAGCTAGTTTTCTGTGATTATGTTTTCAGTGTGTCTGCCCTCTGATGCCCTCTCACCACACCTAGCATCTCACTTGGGTTTCTCTTACCTTGGACATGAGGTATCTCTTCATGGCTGCCCCAGCAAAGCGCAGTAACTGCTCCTTATCTTGGACAAGGTAATCCCTCCTGACCTTGAACGTGGAGTAGCTCCTCTTGGGCCCCCTGCACCCATGCAGCTGCAGCACATGGGGGTGGCACCTGAGAGGAGGTACCCCATGCCAAAGGTCAGGGGCAGTGGCTGAGATGAGCTACCCCATGCCTGTAAGAAACACAAGCTAGAATCAAGATTGCTGGGAGAAATATCAATAACCTCAGGTATACAGATGACACCACCCTTATGGCAGAAAGTGAAAAGGAACTAAAAAGCCTCTTGATGAACGTGAAAGAAGAGAGTGAAAAGTTGACCTAAATCTCAACATTCAGATCCCTTATTATTGTATCACACAGAGTATTTTCATTGCCTTAAAATTCCTTGTTCTCCATTAATTCATCCTTTCCTTCTTCACCTCTGGCATCCATAAGTTTAGTGTGTCCATAATTTTGCTTTTTACCAAATGAGGTATAGTTAAAATCACACAGTATGCAGTGTTTTTAGATTGGCTTCTTTTACTTAGTAATATATGTTTGAGTGGCTTTTCATAACTTAAGCTCATTTCTTTTTTAGTGCTGAATAATATTCCATTGTCTGGATGTATTATAATTTGCTATATGTTTCATAGTTGTAGTAGAATTCTTGAATATCCTTTTTGTTAAGGTTTTAAAAATACCATTGATTTCTTAAAAGTTAACATGTGCATAATAAGAAGCCTTTTCATACTGTTCATGGGGTTCTTAAAGCAAGAATACTGAAGTGGTTTGCCATTCCCTTTTCCAGTGGACCACATTCTGTCAGACATATCCACCATGGCCCATCTATCTTGGGTGGCCCCACACAGCATGACTTAGTGTCACTGAGTTAGACAAGGCTGTGGTCCATGTGGTCAGATTAGCTAGTTTTCTGTGATTATGTTTTCAGTGTGTCTGCCCTCTGATGCCCTCTCACCACACCTAGCATCTCACTTGGGTTTCTCTTACCTTGGACATGAGGTATCTCTTCATGGCTGCCCCAGCAAAGCGCAGTAACTGCTCCTTATCTTGGACAAGGTAATCCCTCCTGACCTTGAACGTGGAGTAGCTCCTCTTGGGCCCCCTGCACCCATGCAGCTGCAGCACATGGGGGTGGCACCTGAGAGGAGGTACCCCATGCCAAAGGTCAGGGGCAGTGGCTGAGATGAGCTACCCCATGCCTGTAAGAAACACAAGCTAGAATCAAGATTGCTGGGAGAAATATCAATAACCTCAGGTATACAGATGACACCACCCTTATGGCAGAAAGTGAAAAGGAACTAAAAAGCCTCTTGATGAACGTGAAAGAAGAGAGTGAAAAGTTGACCTAAATCTCAACATTCAGAAAATGAAGATCATGGCATCTGGTCCCATCACTAATTGGAAATAGATGGGGGAACAGTATTACACTTTATTTTTGGGGTCTCCAAAATCACTGCAGATGGTGACTGCAGCCATGAAATTAAAAGATGCTTACTCCTTGAAAGCAAAGTTATGACCAACCTAGATAGCATATTCAAAAGCAGAGACATTACTTTGCCAACAAAGGTTCATCTAATCAAGGATATGGTTTTTCCAGTGGTCATGTGTGGATGTAAGAGTTGAACTGTGAAGAAAGCTGAGCACTGAAGAATTGATGCTTTTGAACTGTGGTGTTGGAGAAGACATTTGAGAGTCCCCTGGACTGCAAGGAGATCCAACCAGTTCATCTTAAAGGAAATCCATCCTGAGTGTTCATTGAAAGGACTGATGTTGAAGTTTAAACTCCAATACTTTGTTCACTTCATGTGACAAGTTGACTCATTGGAAAGGACTCTGATGCTGGGAGGGATTGGGGGCAGGAGGAGAAAGGGACGATAGAGGATGAGATGGCTGGATGGCATCACCGAGTCGATGGACATGAGTTTGAGTGAACTCCAGGAGTTGATGATGGACAGGGAGGCCTGGTGTGCTGCTATTCATGGGGCCACAAAGAGTCAGACACGACTGAGTGACTGAACTAAATAAGAAACAAAAAGCAAACAAACAAAAACAAAACAAAAAACACACAACAAACAAACAAATAGTGTTTCATAATCATTAGCAGTTACCATTTGATATTTCCTTCTAGTTCTTATTTGACTATCTTTTTGTGTATGTGTATATGTGGTAGTCTTTATTGTCCTTTTAATCCAGTGTTGGAGGTTTCTATGCTATATACTCAAGCTCAGAAATTGAAAAGAAGCTTTTTAAAAATCTTCTTTGAAGGCTGTAATAAAATGGAGGAAACATTGAGGCTCGCCCATCACCACCACTTTTCCTCCCTCACCAAATGTGTTCCTCCTTAGTTAAGAATATATTGTTGAAAAGAAAAAAAGAAGTAAAACAAACAAATAAACATTTTAAAGAAGAAGATATTCTTTAAAATATGAATCATGAGATTCTGTAAAATAAATGCATTTTAATTCTTACAGAGAGAAGCATAAATGTTATATTACTGTTAGGTAGTTAGAATAGGGAAAAGGAGTTCAAAATGGAGGTGGCTAAAAGACAAGGAAAGGAAAAACCCACAAAACCAGAACAGAGGAAGGTCAAAGGAAGATCCGAGGACTGGAGTGAGGACTTCATGTAAAACAGCACTCCTGACTAAGCCCAATTTGTATAAGCAGGCTCAGGGGAAAGAAAATGACATATAAAAAGAGAAGCCAGAGGGCTCTCTCTCTCTTTCTCCTGCATTAGTATGCTCTTCCCTCCACCCTGTCCTCACATCCCCAGCCCTGCCCCTGCCCACACGAACCCCCTTCCCCCTTCACCTCCCCTTGAGTGCACTGGAGAGCTCCTTCTCCACTGTCTTCTCTTCTTTGAGGATGAATTCTCCTGCTATCTTCTAAATAAAATAGAACTGTAACACTGATTTGTCTAAGAGCTATGACACGGTTTGTTCAAGACCCAAGAGCTGTGACACATCGAGGGCTTTAATGTCCATCATCCCAAATCATTGTTGTGATGAGACAAAGACCAAGAAACATACACTCACTCGCCTGACATTACTGTGAGGAAGAATTTTTTAAATGTTTATTTTCAATAATATTTGTAATTTTAAAATCCAAAGAATTTTACAGGAAAATCACACCCAAGGTAATTATGTGATTACTCTAAGGCATAGATGATTAACTTTTGTTTAATTTAACTGTATACTCAGCATAATTCATTTCATAAGATGTTAGTCTAAAATAACTTTAAGTTCTTATATGTGTGTGTTAAATATATTAGATAGGCTTGAGTTAAATATTTTTAAGCACTACATTTAATAATCAAATGCTTAAAAGTATTTTACTCAAGCCTGTCTAATTGTAAGCTGCTTCTGAATTTTCATTAAACACACACGCAAAAAGATTTACAGTTTTAAGTTGATTTTGACTGATAGAAAATATATGATGTGCTTATGAAAAATGAAGGCTTTATTTCAGTAGAGTGGCTAAAAGGAAAAAAACGAGATAAAGTGCAGAAATTTTCTAACTCTATAGAAATTTATAGCATGTCATGTTTATCAGGTAAGAGAATATTGGAACTATCATATTTCAGTGAAATCACACTCTGTAGTTCATCATCAAAGGAAAATCCAAGGAGTAGAAAGTTACTAGTACAACTGTTTATATTTACTGACTTTACAGATAGTATAAGACACATTTCTAACTATATTTTGGCTGATATTGCCAAAAATCACTGTCTCCATGGAAACAGTCACTTTAAAAAATTATTTAAAATAATAATAGCAAAAGAGGGCACAATCCTCCAACATGTAAAGTATAAACTACATAAAATCTTCTGCTGATTTATTGAGGAAAATGTTTATAGATTAAAAACACCATTCTAAAATTAGACCTAACATAATCCTGAACATTTCAAATTCAGTTTAATCAAATATATGACAAATTTAATACTTGATATTTAGGAGCATGTTATTGTTTAAATATATGTTAAATTATCTTCAAGTGTAGGAGGGGCTTTATTCATTAAGTAATTTTCAGATGAAATTCTTCATATTGCTACACTCAGTCTCCGGAGTAGAAGTTGTATTCCATTTATTTAAAAGAAAGCACTTGTTTTGACCCCTGGAAAATTGCAAATGATGTCCTGAGGAGATGTCATGATAAGCGTAGAAGAAAGTATTGATTTAGTTTAAATTTGGGTTCTCATTGTTTCCACCTTATTGAAAAAATTGAAGAAAGATTGCTTGGATAGACAACCAGAAGGAGGAGCATTCGGGAATTACATTCAAATGGGGTTAGGTTCTACCCACTTGGTGTTTTGTGCACTCTTGTCCACACAAAGAAGTTTTAGGCTTGAGTGACAGTGGAGATAGAATACCCAACAGACTTTCTCTAGTTAAGTTGTCAGGTAAAACTCTTAAGTACATGTTTCCCATCCTACGTTGAATCTCTGGGAACCTTGAACATTTGTACACTGCACAATAGGAGTGAGTCAGAAAAAAAAAAAAATCCAGCAATAATAGTACAAAATATTAAACAGGATTTCTTTGTCATTTCATAAATCAGAATGATTTATAAAATCAGAATGATGTATAATAATGAACATTTGATCCCCAAAATGATGTCAGTTGGCTTCATTTGTTTGTATTTTTTATTAAACACAAATGCCCAATTTTTGATGTCTCAGTATATTGCTACTTCATTAAAGCCCATTAACTACTATCAGGTAAACTCTTTTTTTAAAGTGTCTGTTTGTAATGTTTCTATGAAAGTTAAATTTCTTCACATTTTATATAGCTTTTTATTTATTTAGATTTTATTTTCATAGCTATATTTTAGGATACTTATGATAAAGTTTATAGTTTCTATTTTTTTAGGAACTGACATAACATTATTTGGGATATAATAGATCATTAGTAAATATCTGTTGGAACATTTATTTGAGTTTTATCCTGCATCCTGTAAACTTTTCTCAAATGAATAACTACAAGATTGTATAAGTCTAGAATTTACTATTATAAGTTTTAAAATATTGTTTCTTAAAAAAATGCATATAGTTAAATAGTATTTCAATAACATACGCTGCTGCTGCTAAGTCGCTTCAGTCATGTCCAACTCTTTGCAACTGCATAGACGACAGCAATGCTCACAGAAGGACTGGAGAACAGCGTGTAGACTGGGGAGGGTTTACAAGGTAGTGCCATCCTAAAGGAGGGAATCAACTTTTGCTACAATATATACACAGAGCCCCACACAAAGCCTTATCCATTATGAACCAAAAGGTTTATGCCACTGGAAAAATGATAGACATACTCTCATTGCCAGAGCCAGAATAAAGACCTGGAGAAGTTTCCTGGAAAACAAACCTCTACTCATAGAAGTGAGATAGGAAAGAATACTGGACCAGAGATCCTATGTTAAGAGTATGCAAAGTCTTTTACCACTGCAAGAGGAGCAGGGACCACTTTCTCTTATAGTAACTATCAAAGATACTAATTAGATATTAGCTGCAGTAGAAAAGAGACAGGATCACTAAGAATAGACCTCTCCTGAGACACGAGCATAAGTTTGAATCTAGTATTTAAAGAATTACCTGTAAGTGCCAGGTAACAGAAAAATTGTTACAATCCTGGGGAAAAACAAGAGTGTGGAAACTGACAGCCTCTGGAAATAGCAACCCACTCCAGTACTCTTGCCTGGCAAACCCCATAGGCAGAGGGGCCTGGTAGGCTGCAGTCCATGGGGTCGTGAAGAGTCGGACATGACTGAGCAACTTCACTTTCACTTTTCACTTTTCACTTTCCTCCATTGAAGAAGGAAATGGCAACCGACTTCAGTGTTCTTGCCTGGAAAAGCCGAGGGATGGAGGAGCTTGGTGGGCTGCCATCTCTGGGATCACATAGAGTCAGACACGACTGAAGCGACTTAGCAGCAGCAGCAACAGTGGAATGAGCATAGAAACCTATTCACTTCACTTTACTCCCTCAGTCGTGTCCGACTCTTTGCGATCCCATGAACCGCAGCACGCCAGGCCTCCCTGTTCATTACCATCTCTCGGAGTTCACTCAGACTCACGTCCATCGAGTCCATGATGCGATCCAGCCATCTCATCCTCTGTCGTCCCCTTCTCCTCTTGCCCCCAATCCCTCCCAGCATCAGAGTCTTTTGCAATGAGTCAACTCTTCGCATGAGGTGGTCAAAGTACTGGAGTTTCAGCTTCAGCATCATTCCTTCCAAAGAAATCCCAGGGCTGATCTCTTTCACAATGGACTGGCTGGATCTCCTTGCAGACCAAGGGACTCTCAAGAGTCTTCTCCAACACCACAGTTCAAAAGCATCAATTCTTCCCGCTCAGCCTTCTTCACAGTCCAACTCTCACATCCATACATGACCACAGGAAAAACCATAGCCTTGACTAGATGAATCTTAACCAGCAAAGTAATGTTTCTGTTTTTGAATATACTATCTAGGCTGGTCATAACTTTTCTTCTAAGGAGTAAGCATCTTCTAATTTCATGGCTTCAATCACCATCTGCAGTGATTTTGGAGGCCCAAAAAATAGTCTGACACTGTTTCCACTGTTTCCCCATCTATTTCCCATGAAGTGATGGAACCAGATGCCATGATCTTCATTTTCTGAATGTTGAGCTTTAAGCCAACTTTTTCACTCTCCTCTTCAGCCTTCTTCACAGTCCAACTCTCACATCCATACATGACCACAGGAAAAACCATAGCCTTGACTAGATGAATCTTAACCAGCAAAGTAATGTTTCTGTTTTTGAATATACTATCTAGGCTGGTCATAACTTTTCTTCTAAGGAGTAAGCATCTTCTAATTTCATGGCTTCAATCACCATCTGCAGTGATTTTGGAGGCCCAAAAAATAGTCTGACACTGTTTCCACTGTTTCCCCATCTATTTCCCATGAAGTGATGGAACCAGATGCCATGATCTTCATTTTCTGAATGTTGAGCTTTAAGCCAACTTTTTCACTCTCCTCTTTCACTTTCATCAAGAGGCTTTTTAGTTCCTCTTCATTTTCTGCCATAAGGGTGGTGTCATCTGCATATCTGAGGTTATTGATATTTCTCCCAGCAATCTTGATTCCAGCTTGTGTTTCTTCCAGTCCAGCGTTTCTCACGATGTACTCTGCATATAAGTTAAATAAGCAGGCTGACAATGTACAGCCTTGACAGATTCCTTTTCCTTTTCGGAGCCAGTCTATTGTTCCATGTCCAGTTCTAACTGTTGCTTCTTGACCTGCATACAGATTTCTCAAGAGGCAGTTTAGTTCTGCTCTTCCCATCTCTTTCAGAATTGTCCACAGTTTCTTGTATCCACACAGTCAAAGTCTTTGGCATAGTCAATCAAGCAGAAATAGATGTATTTTCTGAAACTCTCTTGCTTTTTTCCATGATCCAGCAGATGTTGGCAATTTGATCTCTACAATCTATTAGTAAGAGTTAAAGCAATAAACAAACTCAGATCCTGACCCAGGCTCATAGATGTCTCCAATGCTGCTGCTGCTGCTAAGGCACTTCAGTTCAATTCAGTTCAGTTCATTCACTCAGTCCTGTCTGACTCTTTGAGACCCCATGAATCGCAGCACGCCAGGCCTTCCTGTCCATCACCAATTCCCAGAGTTCACTCAGACTCGTGTCCATTGAGTCAGTGATGCCATCCAGCCATCTCATCCTCTGTTGTCTCCTTCTTCTGCTGCCCCCAATCCCAGTTGTGTCCAACTCTGTGCAACCCCATAGACAGCAGCCAACCAGGCTCTGCCTTCTCTGGGATTCTTCAGGCAAGAACACTGAAGTGGTTTCCTTCACCATGCGTGAAAGTGAAAAGTGAAAGTGTAGTCTCTCAGTCATGTTCTACTTTTCCCGACCCCATGGACTGCAGCCTACCAGGCTCCTTGGTCTATGGGATTTTCCAGGCAAGAGTACTGGAGTGGGTTGCCATTGCCTTCTCCATCAATAACATATACTATAACTATAAAAAGCTTTCTAGTTTTGGGGTCACTTAAGAATATTAAATACTAAAATACTAAACTAAAAATGTGTTTGTTTTTTTTTAATCTGTGGGACAAAATACATTTTATATTGAGAAATCTGTATGAAGGTCAGGAAGCAACAGTTAGAACTGGACATGGAAATACAGATAGGTTCCAAATAGGAAAAGCAGTGTGTCAAGGCTGTATATCGTCACCCTGCTTATTTAACTTATATGCAGAGTAAATCATGAGAAATGCTGGCCTGGAAGAAACACAGGCTGGAATCAAGATTGCTGGGAGAAATATCAATAACCTCAGATATGCAGATGAGACCACCCTCATGGCAGAAAGTGAAGAGGAACTAAAAAGCCTCTTGATGAAAGTGAAAGAGGAGAGTGAAAAAGTTGGCCTAAGTTCAACATTCAGAAAATGAAAATCATAGCATCTGGTCCCATCACTTCATGGGAAATAGATGGGGAAACAGTGGAAACAGTGTCAGACTTTACTTTTGGGGACTCCAAAATCACTGCAGATGGTGACTGCAGCCATGAAGTTAAAAGACGCTTACTCCTTAGAAGAAAAGTTATGACCAACCTAGACAGCATATTCAAAAGCAGAGACATTACTTTGTCGCCTAAGGTCTGTCTAGTCAAGGCTATGGTTTTTCCTGTGGTCATGTATGGATGTGAGAGTTGGACTGTGAAGAAGGCTGAGCGCCGAAGAATTGATGCTTTTGAACTGTGGTGTTGGAGAAGACTCTTGAGAGTCCCTTGGACTGCAAGGAGATCCAGCCAGTCCATTGTGACAGAGATCAGCCCTGGGATTTCTTTGGAAGAAATGATGCTGAAGCTGAAACGCCAGTACTTTGGCCACCTTATGCAAAGTGTTGACTCATTGGAAAAGACTCTGATGCTGGGAGGGATTGGGGGCAGGAGGAGAAGGGGACGACAGAGGATGAGATGGCTGAATGGCATCACTGACTGTATGGACGTGAGTCTGAGTGAACTCCAGGAGTTGGTGATGGACAGGAAGGCCTGGCGTGCTGTGATTCATGGGGTCGCAAATAGTCGGACATGACTGAGCCATTGAACTGAACTTAACTGAACTGAATAATTATATTACTGATGATGTCATATGATTAGCATCAGAATGAATTTAGACACATATTTTCTATTGAAAATAAGAGATAAGTTAAACAATAATTTCACAGAAATTATTTAAATTACAAGATTAATTTTTTTTGAGATAAATGTTGTTAAATAATTATAAAGAAAACAATTTAGGTTGTACAAGCAAAGTGTTACTTCACAAGGTTGAAAGTGTTCTTTTGGAGAACTGCAAAATGGGGCAGAAAGAAGTATTTTTTAGGATAAAGAATATATACCAAGGAAGAGATAAATATGATATATTTGATTGGCTGGGACCACATTGTCAGTCTTATTGGCAGTGAAAAAATGAGAAGGGAATAAATATAGGGTTCAGAGATGGCTTGTGGTTTGGAGATTAGCTGAATGGATATACTGCGTTTCTCGTCAAGTAGAGCATATAAGTGAAGAAAGTGAAAGTATGGAGCATTTATAGAGCAGGAAAATTATTTATATTTGCTGACATTGTCCCTGGCCAGCAGAGACTCCATCCTGGGACTAGAAATTATTTCAACACATTTGTAAAAACAATTTTTCATTATGTACCTATTACATATTTTTTAAATTACTGTAAAAATAATTTCTAAACTGAAACTCATATAGGTAAAGTTAGGCAATGCATTGCTGTGACATACATGGAAACAAGTTTAGCTGTATGGTATAAGATATAGTGAAGAAGGAGATGGCAATCCACTCCATTATTCACTGGGAGAACCCTGTGGATAAGGAGCTTGGCGGACTACAGTTGATGGAGTTGCAAAGAGTCAAATATGGCTTAGTGATTCAACAATAACAAAATAAGATTCAGCAATAGAACAAAAATAAGCCAGGCATTTTTTTTTTTAAGCCAAAAAGTAGTATTTCACTGATGAAGTAACAGTTATCCAAGAGAATATGTGGAGAGGAATCACTCAGAATGTAAGATTGGGACTTCCTTGGTGGGCCAGTGGCTAAGATGCCACACTCTCAATGCAGGGGTCCTTGGTTCAATCCGTGGTCAGGTAACTAGATGCCACAAACTGCAACTAACAGTTCATATGCTGCAACTAAAGATCCTGCATGCCACAACTAAAAGAATGTTTAAAAGATCCTGCATGCCACAGTGAAAATCAAAGATCTGGCATACCACAACTAACTCTTGGCACAACCAAATAAATAAAAATAAATATTATTAAAAATATGTGAGATTGTATCTCTGCCTAATAATTGTCTTCCTCAGCCATTAGAATGCCTACATTAGGTTTGATTTGCTCTTTTGTCCCCCATTTTTATTCTTACTTTTTTAAATTTTGCTAATACATTTGTATTATCTTTTTACTTACATGTCATCATAGAATTGAAAACACTGATATATTCATTTTTTTATTTTAAATCATGTATATAATGTTTTCTGTAGTCATTCTTAATTATGCCTCATGTAAATGCTTGATATAAATTAACATTTACCAATATACAATATATACTAATCAAATTACTTCAAGATGTGTATAAGAGACAGTTTATATTCCTTCTCTTATAACAGGAAAAGTATATTTTAAAAACACACATACACACATTTGTTATATCCCTATGTAGCGATGAGTAAAAATTAAATTTTGAAAATGAGAAGCATGCATATGAATTATGAAAAATGAAAGCGATGTAGAGGCCATCTTCCCATGGCTGTGAAAGCTGGAATGAAAGATTTTAGGTCTAGTTGTGGCTGCCAGTCTCCCTATTTGTGGATCTGCTTCCTAGCTATTAGGCAGCTGAGAGTGATATAAGTGGTTGTAAAAATAATGACAGATGCTTTTTGACCTTTGGAATTCAGCTACATTAAATTTATCTTGAAATTAATAGTCACACATTAGTCCACAGACTAATTCCTTCCAGTCTGTTAATGATATAAGAAGCTTATGATCTGTAGTAAGCAATTTTCTGCCTAAAACACCAAGACTTATTTCTATTTCTTTTACTGAACCTCAGGTCTTTCAGACACTGTCTGGCATCATTTGTACCTAAGATACAGTCTCCTGATGATAGAGTCAAACGTTTTTCTTTAATTATGGTCTGAATTATTATTTTTTCCAACCAAGATTTATTTCTGTTTGATGTTGAATCACTTTGTCTTTCCGTAATCAAATTATCTATACTGAGCAAGAGTTTCTAGGGACTTTTGCATTGAAAATGTGATTATGTAGTTAGTCAATATTGTAAATACTGATGTCAAATTTTGCTCCTAGTCATTTCTTCAATTAAGTATGACTTAAAGAATCTCTCACAGTATTGACTTTAAGCTCACATTCAAATAAAATGATTAATTAAACTTACCAGTTATGGTTTGCTCTACCATTCATATACTGTCTAGGTTTTGGCTTAAGGTCAAAGCATTTATGAGTTCAGATAACAGCTGCTGGACAAAGAAAGGAACTATATTTCTCTCATGTTTTGTTTCTTTTATTGTAAATTTATTCAACTCCAACATTACCCCTTGCAATTTAGTGGTGTAAATTGTTTCTAAAATTTGTTATAGAAGATTTTTGTAAGATCATCAAATGATGAAATCAATAATAAATGAAAAATAACTTGAAGATGTTCAAAAGCAAACAATATTTGAGTTATATATATTGATAATAAAAATATATAAAATTGATAATGAAGAATTTACTTGTCAAAAGATTGCATGTTGGTAATGTCCAGTGGTCATGTATGGATGTGAGAGTTGGACTATGAAGAAAGATGAGCGCTGAAGAATCGATGCTTTTGAACTGTGGTGTTGGAGAAGACTCTTGAGAGTCCCTTGGACTGCAAGGAGATCCAACCAGTCCATTCTAAAGGAGATCAGCCCTAAGTGTTCTTTGGAAGGAATGATGCTGAAGCTGAAACTCCAGTACTTTGGACACCTCATGGAAAGAGTTGATGCACTGGAAAAGACTGTGATGCTGGGAGGGATTGGGGGCAGGAGGAGAAGGGGACGAACATGAGTTTGGGTGAACTCCAGCAGTTAGTGATGGACAGGGAGTCCTGGTGTGCTGCAATTCATGGGGTCGCAAAGGGTCGGACATAACTGAGCAACTAAACTGAACTAAACTGAGCTGAGCTGAACTGAATGCTGTTATGGGTATAGAATGATGAAGATTATGATTTAGAGAATCTAGGTAACAGATTAAATATCACCGATTTAGTGAAGAAAGCATAGACATAGTTATGTTTCATTTGCTGTTTCAGCCCATGTTTAATTAGCTGTTTAATTCTGGGTATGTACTTAATCCTTCTGAATCTCTTTTTTCTTGTAAAAAATAGGTACTTTCAAGTGTGAAAGTCAAATAAAAATAAATTGGTATATTCTACAAACATTAAAGTCATATTAAGATGATGTGATTGTATCTACTTTGTGATTAATATGTTTTTCAAAAACACTCAATGAAGGTTTACTGTTTTCAGAAATTTCTACTTTGAGTCTCCTTTAAGTGTTTTCTCTAATTCTTGCCAGTTATTTATAATTATTAAAGCTATGATAATATTGCATTTAGTCAGACTGTGAACCATTAACAAAAGATAACACTTTGTGTCCCATAGAAGGTAATTTTGTTAGTTTACTGGAAAGGATCCCAAATGTGAATTGCTGGTTGAGTATTAAGGAGCTTCTCACTTAAAATGATAGATCAAACATATTTTTCATCTCTCTCTTGAGATACCAATAGGAGAGGTTGAAAAAAGTATACTTTTGATCTACTACCTTTAAATTAGATATCAGTGGAAACTTTACTACAGAATTGTGGAGGAGTAGCCTTCAACTGGAAAGAGAGCAAATATACAAAGAAGAGGTGCCAAAACACTTGCTGTGAGGGACACCAATAATATAAATAAGCATTTGGTCAAAATCAGTGGACAATGAAGGGATGTTTACTAATTTTCTATTGCTGAAGAACTGATGTTTTTGAATTATGATGCTGGAGAAGACACTTGAGAATCTCCTGGACTGCAAGGAGATTAAACCAGTCAGTCCTAAACGAAAACAACTCTGCATATTCATTGGAAAAACTGATGCTGAAACTGAAGCTCTGATACTTTCACCACTTGATGTGAAGGGTCACCTCATTGGAGAAGACCCTGGTGCTGGGAAAATTGAAGGCAAAAGGAGAAGGTGGTAGCAGAGGATGAGATGAATTTGAGCAAACTGGAGAAGATAGTGGAGTATAGGGGAGCCTGGCATGCTGCAGTCTGTGGGGTCACAAAGAGTTGGAAATGACTTCCTGACTGAAAAACACGTGGCTTAAAACAACACAGGTCTCACCAATCAGGTATGACTTAGGGTGGTTCTTTGCTCCAAGATCACATCAGGCTGCAGTAAACTTGTCAGTTAACCAGGATGTATTCTCACCTGTGGACTTAGCAAGAGAATAATCTACTTCCAGAGGCATTCAAATAATTGAAAAATTCAGATTTTTTTTGCAGGCTGTTGACCCTGAGCTCACTCCCCATTCCCTGCCATGCAATATCCACCACAAACAGTTCACAAAAGAGGAACTTGTTTCTCAAGGGCCAGTAAGGCAGCAAGAGAGACTTCAGGGTGAGTTTGCTCTAAATTTAATTTTTCTTAACTTTCTTATTTTATATTTTTATTTTTGCCTGTAATGGATAATTCTGTATGATGAAGATCTTTCAAAATTTAGACAGCTTAAATAAAACAACTAATAAAATTATACTTGTGTGTTCATTGAATGTGTTTTCATATATCAATATTTTAATTATTTTTGTCCTAAATACTGAAATTTATATATTTTATATTAAAATCATTAGTAAATGCTTGTTATATAACATTCTTCAGTTAAATATTATATAAATGCTATTTCATATGTATTATCTTATTTAATTATCTTAGCTACCTCATGATTTAAGGTTTTTTTTTTTTTTTTTTGGTTTTTCCAATAGACACAATAGAAAACAGGCTCAAGGCACTAATCAAATTACTTCAGACCAAGCTCTTGGTAAGTGAAAGATCCTGGATTCAAAGTTACATATTTGTTTCCAAGGTTTATTCTTATAATAACTCTGCGGTGTTCCTCTTCTAAAGCTATGAACATTTAAACAACTGAATTTTAAATCAAATTTCTTTTATTTAATAAATAATTGTGAAGGTTTTGTATACCAGTTCTTTCAGTCTCTCTTCAGTTTACTTAAAAATCAGGAATGTCATCAAAACATTACTTTAAATTCTGCTCTACTCCACCACATAATACCTATTAACATACATCTCTATTATTAGTGCCACCACAATGAAGAGAAATGCCGATTTATAGACATATACTTTGTTCACAGAAACATTGGGGTTATGGGCCTTTTCTTAGTACTCAAAACTCTATCAACACTATAGAGCATGTCCAGTGGCTAGATTTTGCTATTTTCCTATGCCAGAAGCAAAAGCTGGATCAGTTTTTCTAAACAGGTATATTAACAGCTTAGAAGAGGATGAGAAAAAATTTCTAATGACAGAAGTTCCAGAATTGCACATGTTGACACAACAATATTATGTCCACTTTTAGGTCATCATATATTTTCTTATAGTGATAAATTTCTTGAAAACCTTGCCTTTAAATATTTATTCTAACAGTTTATTCTCTTTGATACAAGGAACCAGTTTTATGACATTTGTCAATTTCCATATTTAATACATGGAAGAACTATACAAAAAAAATCTTCATGACCCAGATAATCATAATGATGTGATCACTAATTTAGAGCCAGATATCTTGGAATGTTAAGTCAAGTGGGCCTTAGAAAGCATCATTACAAACAAAGCTAGTGGAGGTGATGGAATTCCAGAAGAGCTGTTTCAA
>SJYC01145768.1:0-16573 GCA_006408675.1 Madoqua kirkii | reverse complement strand
TCACAGAACTAGAACAAAAATTTCACAATTCATATGAAAACACAAAAGTCCCCAAATAGCCAAAGCAGTCTTGAGAAAGAAGAATGGAGCTGGAGGAATGAACCTTCCTGACTTCAGATTATAATACAAAGCTACAGTCATCAAGACAGTATGGTACTGGCCCAAAAACAGAAATATAGATCAATCAAACAAGATAGAAAGCCCAGAAATAAACCTATACACCTCTGGGTATCTTATTTTTGAGAAAGGAGACAAGAATATACAATGGGGCAAAGACAGTCTCTTCAATAACTGATGCTGGGAAAACTGGACTGCTAGGTTAAATGAAATTTGAACACTTCCTAACACCATACATAAAGATAAACTCAAAATGGATTAAAGACATAAATGTAAGACCAGAAACTATAAACCTCTTAGAAAAAAACATAGGCAGAACTCTCAATGACATAAAGCAAAGTAAGATCCTCTATGATCCACCTCCTACAGCAACAGAAATAAAAACAAAAGTAAACAAGTGGGACCTGATTAAACTTAAAAGTTTTTGCACAGCTAAGGAAACTATAAGCAAGGTGAAAAGACAACCCTCAGAACGGGAGAAAATAATAGCAAATGAAACAACTGACAAAGGATTAATTTCCAAAATATGCAGGCAGCTCATACAAACTCAATACCAGGAAAACAACAACCCAATCAAAAAGTGGGAAAAAGACCTAAATAGACATTTCTCCAAAGAAGACATACAGATGGCTAACAAACATATGAAAAGATGCTCAACATCGCTCATTATTAGAGAAAGGCAAATCAAAACTATAATGAGATATTGCCTCACACTGGTCAGAATGGCCATCATCAAAAGTCTACAAACAATAAATGCTGGAGAGGGTGTGGAGAAAGGGGGACACTCTTGCACCATTGGTGGGAATGTAAATTGATACAGCCACTATAGAAGATGGTATGGAGATGACTTAAAAAGCTAGGAATAATTGTGATCACTAATCTAGAGCCAGACATCTTGGAATGTGAAGTCAAGTGGGCCTTTAAAAGCATCACTACGAACAAAGTTAGTGGAGGTGATGGAATCTTGGGTGTAGTATAGAAAATGTATTGGATTAATCAATTAAGTACGTGAGAGGTTTAGTAAGAAATTTGAGTTGATGGAAAAGGAGTACATCAAAGCTGTATATATTCACCCTGCTTATTTAACTTATATTCACAGTACATCATGAGAAACGCTGGACTAGAAGAAACTTAAGCTGGAACCAAGATAGCTGGGAAAAATATCAATAACCTCCAATATGCAGATGACACCACCTTTATGGCAGAAAGTAAAGAGGAACTAAAAAGCCTCTTGTTGAAAGTAAAAGAGGAGAGTGAGAAATGGCTTTAAACTCAACATTCAGAAAACAAAAATCATGGCATCTGGTCCCATCACTTCATGGGAAATAGATGGGGAAATAGTGGTAACAGTGTCAGACTTTAGTTTTGGAGACTCTAAAATCACTGTAGATGGTGATTGCAGCCATGAAATTAAAAGACGCTTACTTCTTGGAAGAAAAGTTGTGACCAACCTAGATAGCATATTCAATAGCAGAGACATTACTTTGCCGACTAAGGTTCGTCTAGTCAAGGCTATGGTTTCTCCTGTGGTCATGTATGGATGTGAGAGTTGGACTATGAAGAAGGCCGAGCACCAAAGAATTGATGCTTTTGAACTGTGGTGTTGGATTTGGACTGCACGGAGATCCAATTAATCCATTCTGAAGGAGTCAACCCTGGGCGTTCTTTGGAAGGAATGATGCTAAAGCTGAAACTTCAGTACTTTGGCCACCTCATGCGAAGAGTTGACTCATTGGAAAAGACTCTAATGCTGGGAGGGATTGGGGGCAGGAGGAGAAGGGGACAACAGAGGATAAGATGGCTGGATGACATCACTGACTGGATGGACGTGAGTCTGAGTGAACTCCAGGAGTTGGTGATGGACAGGGAGGCCTGGCCTCTGCAATTCATGGGGTCGCAAAGAGTCGGACATGACTGAGTGACTGAACTGAACTGAACTGAACTGAGTTGATGGGAGATAGTGTTTTATTTAGTTTTCCCCCTTTAGCATTTTTAAAAATGTAGAACTGTTCTATTATCCATTATCTTTGAAGACTAATATGTCAGTCTGCGTATTTGGTTTTCCCTCTATGTATATATCTTATCACTGTGACATCTTTCAATATTTTCTCTATTTCTTTGGTTTGTATGAATTTGATTATGATTTGAAAAGTTTTTTTTTTTTTTCTTTTCAAATCCTACTATGGGACAAATAAACTTTTTGAATCTGTATATTAATACTGTTCTGTCTAATTTTAGAAAAATTTATCTTTTTTATCTCAAATGTGTTTCTACTTTACTCTTATTTTACTAAGATTGCAGTTACAGATGTTTGACATATGGTATTATATCAGTTTCCTTGAGTTTCTAATTTTCTTCATTTTTTTCCTCTGTTCCTCAGATTTGAGCTTTCTGTTGTTAATTTATCAAGTTTTCTAAGTGTATTTTGTCAATATTGATCCAGTGAATTGTTCATTTACATTACTTACCCTTCAAGTATAGGATTTCCTTTTGACTCCTTATTTATAGTATCTGCTCCTTTGCTGAGTTCACCTATCTATGCATTAAAATACTATTTTTCAAGTTTGTGAACTTTTAAAGTTACAAACAACTTCTTTTAGTTTTAACTTTTTAAATGGACCATGTTTATAAGGTTTATTCATTTGTTTATTGACTGTAATGAGTCTTCGTTGCTGCACAGGGTCTTTCTCTAGTTGCAGAGAGCAGGCGTTATTTTTTTCTTGTGGTGTGCGGATTTACTGTGTGGCTTCTCAAGGGAGCGCAGGCTCTAGGTGCACAGTAGTTTCATCACATGGGCTCAGAAGTTGTGGCACACAGGCTTCTTTGCTTGGTGGCATGTGGAATCTTTCCAGACCCAGGATTGAACCTATGTCCCTTGTATTGCAATGTGGTTTCTTAACCATTGGACTACCAAAGAAGCCTCTATAAACAGCTGGTTTTAAATCATTGTCTACTATGTTCAATATTGGTATCATTTCAAAATCTTTTTGTTGACTGTTTAGTTTTTTTTTTTTTTTTTGGTATGCTTCTTTATGAGTTTTATTCAGTATAAATATTAGGCTGTATACCTGAAACTAACACAATATTGTAAATCAACTGCACTTCAATTTAAGAAAATTGACTGCTTGGACTTTTGATTTTGAATTACATTTTTAAGATTTTTTTGCATGTCTAGTAATTTTTATTGTATGCTTTATATTACAGATTAGCTATAGCAGAAACTCAGGGTTTTGCTACCTTTCTTTTTGTTCTAGCAGATAGTTGAATTACCAACTGATCATCTTAATTTTGTGTGTACTTAAATTTAAGATGTGTGGGGGTATATGTGTAAACAACTCCAAGGTTTTTCCAAAGCCCTTCTAGCTTGGCATGACTTAAACTCTAATGTCTGTGTCTGTGAAGATTTTATAAAGCCTTGTTTCTTAGGTTTGTTAGAGCAGTTCTAGAAGATCAATTCTTCTCATATGTAGTGATTGTGATCCTAACATGTAATCCTGGTGTTTCAGCCAGATGCCCTCTATGATGAACACATTGTTCTATTTTGGATGAATTAAACATTTAAAATCTCCCAATATGACATGCTTGTTTCTCAAGCCTGCAGTAGGTTTGATAAATGGATGCACCCTCTGAGAAGCCTTGAGATTTTGATCTGCGTATATAGCACAGTTGTCATCTAAGGAATCATGGGGGAAACTCTCACAATAATTTCTGAAGCCCTGCAGTTATATAGCTACCTTCTCTTGAACTTATCCTGGAGTTCCAAATGCTTCAGCTGATCTGATCATTTTGCTCAGGGAACCACCATGATTTTTTGGACTCTAGGTCAGTAATAAGGCTGACCATGTTGTTCACCTCATAGTTTTTCCTTTTAATCATAATAAACTTGAACTTCCTGTTGTCTGGTGCCTGAAATGAACTGCCTCATGTATTTTATTTTAAATATTGTTTACAGTGGTAGAACTGATCAAATAGCACTTAATCTGTTATAGGTGGAAGTGAAGTTCTATATATTTTATTTTTGAAAAACAAACAGATTAAATGAGAGAACAATGGTCTATTAAAGTAGCCTACTGATTTTCCCCCTAATTAACCCATCACCATTATATTCCAGCAATTAATATATTATTTTATTATGTCAAGACAGTTTACAGATGGACTTGAAACAGCTAAAGTCTATTTATAGGTAGAGGAACTCATAATGAATTTTATTAACAACTTCAGCTGCAGCAAGCTTTCCCTAGAGTTCCTATTCTCTTTTTCAAGCACAGCACTATTCTCTGTTAGCTTAGCTGGGCTTCTAACCTCGCTGAGTTTTGCTCACTCTTGTCTCAGCATCATTTTGTTCTGCTCCAGTGCCTACCCAGCTCAGTTTATTTCGTTTAGTGCTCTCCAAGCTTAGCTCTCTTCTCTGACCTTTCCAATTTGTGCATTTATGCTAAAGACATGATTTGATTCTTTTTTTTTTCAGTAGATTTTGTTTAAGGTACTTCCACTGACCTAGAAAATCATTTAGCCTGCCAGATTTTTAAGAGGCAAACTTAGTCATTAATTAAATAATGAATTGTGGCAAATGTACAAAATTAAGCTTTATAGTTTCTTTAATAATCTGTACAAGTGACAATTTAGATTTAGAAATATAATGCTGAAAGTAATATGAGAATAAGTGATTCTAATAGCATTAGAATAGCTACAGTTTAGGTGAGCATTATGGGAATGTAAATTCGAAGCAATTCTATGAACTGCTTTGAATATGAATTCATAAAATAATTTGTATACATTTTACGTTCTGAATACTACTTTATGGTGAAATAGTTTCTTCTGGTCAGTTTTACTGATACTGAAGGGGTTATAAAGATGAGGTATTTGGGGTTGATTAGAATCAGCTACTCATTCATGATATCCTGGCAACAGATGATAATCCTCACAGTGGGAATTTGATCCTAGCAGAAAAGCATATGGAGAACAGTAGGTCCAAAGAAAATATTCATCTAGTCTGCCTATTCACACTGTTCAGGCGCAATAAAAGGATTTTGTAATAAATTCTCACTTGAGGTTTTTAAAATCAACTGGTAATTCTGATCTGAGCAGGAAACTACGGAGAATCAAAAATGTACACTATTGCTTATATGCTATTGGTAACCTACTTTGAAGCCAGTTTGATTATTTATTTGAAGTGAAAGAATACTGAATGCATATAACAGGGGAATTAAGTTTACCATATTAACATCAGTATTCTGGCTTTTCAATAAATATTTATGAGCAAAATGAAGATATGTATACACTTTTTGAAACAAACTTTTCATTGTGCTAAACAGTTCTTTTTACTTTGACCAGTAAGGTCTTACATGTTATAAATCTCTCAATCATACACTTTCAAAAAATGCTTTCTTCTTTATATTTCAGGTGACTAAAAAAAAAAGTTCAAAGTAAGTAAAGGCTCAATTTGTTCTTTAGTTTACTTTATAAATATCTTTCTTATATTTTAATCAGTGTCTATCCTGGATTTTCAGTGCTAGCCAGCCCCATAGCAAAAGCATTAGTGGCATAAAACTACAATCATTATTTTATTGGGTGACATAATGAAGAAGTGAATATGGAAACCACAAAAATATTAATTCTGGCCTGGGTCTGTCACTAACTAACTAGACTATATTACAGTATTTTCTCATTTGCAAAAAACCAAGTGTTTGACTGTGTATTACCAAATATTGGTGTAATATGACACCAAAAATGTATATTCAGTTCAATTCAGTTCAGTCATTCAGTCGGGTCTGACTCTGCAACCCCATGGACTGCTGCATGCCAGCCTTCCCTATCCATCATCAACACCCGGAGCTTGCTCAAACTCATGTCCATTGAGTCAGTGATGCCATCCAACCATCTCATCCTCTGTCATCCCCTTCTCCACCTGCCTTCAATCTTTCCCAGTATCAGGGTCTTTTCAAATGAGTCAGTTCTTTGCATCAGGTGACCAAAGTATTGGAGTTTCAGCTTCAGCATCAGTCCTTCCAATGAATATTCAGGACTAATTTCCTTTATATTGACTGGTTGGAACTCCTTGCAGTCCAAGGGACTCTCAAGAGTATTTTCCCAACACCACAGTTCAAAAGCATCAATTGTTTGGTGCTCAGCTTTCTTTGTAGTCTAACTCTCACATCCAAACATGACTACTGGAAAAACCACAGCTTTGACTAGATGGATCTCTGTCAGCAAAGTAATATCTCTGCTTTTTAATATGCTGTCTAGGTTGGTAATAACCTTTTTTCCAATGAGCAAGCGTCTTTTAATTTCATGGCTGCTGTAACCATCTGCAGTGATTTTGGAGATCAAGAAAAGAAAATCTGTCAATATTTCCCCATTTGCCATGACGTGATGGGACCAGATGTCATGATCTCAGTTTTTGAATGTTGAATTTTAAGCCAACTTTTCAATCTCTTCTTTCACTTCCATCAAGAGGCTGTTTAGTTCCTTGCTTTCTGCCCTAAGGATGGTGTCATCTGCATATCTGAGGTTATTGTTATTTCTCCCAACAATCTTGATTCCAGCTTGTGCTTCATCCAGCCCGGCGTTTTTCATGATGTGCTTTGCATATAAGTTAGATAAGCTGGGTAACAATATACAGCCTTGACATACTCCTTTCCCAATTTAGAACAGTCTGTTGTTCCATGTCCATTTCTAACTGTTGCTTCTTGACCTGCATACAGATTTCTCAGGTTTTACTATATTTTATAAATATATTATATTACATTTGAAGAATTTATAATTGTTTCTTAAAGTGATGAATCTCTACCACTGAAATCAGTCAAGCAAATATAATGGTATCTATTTATCAGAAATACTACAAAGGAGTTTTCTACATAATATGGAATCCCTGTGAATTACAAACTCTACTGATTAATCAGAAGTGAATAAATTTTTCCTATAAATAAAATCATTATTAACATTTTCAGTTTGTCAGATACTAAAGTACAATAGTGTCTCTTTGTTAATTTATCTGTATATATGGAGCCAGAATACTGGAGTGGTTTGCCACTCCTTATTATTGGGCCTGTCTCTTATACACATCTCCTACTATGGGACAAATAAACTTTTTGAATCTGTATATTAATACTGTTCTGTCTAATTTTAGAAAAATTTATCTTTTTTATCTCAAATGTGTTTCTACTTTACTCTTATTTTACTAAGATTGCAGTTACAGATGTTTGACATATGGTATTATATCAGTTTCCTTGAGTTTCTAATTTTCTTCATTTTTTTCCTCTGTTCCTCAGATTTGAGCTTTCTGTTGTTAATTTATCAAGTTTTCTAAGTGTATTTTGTCAATATTGATCCAGTGAATTGTTCATTTACATTACTTACCCTTCAAGTATAGGATTTCCTTTTGACTCCTTATTTATAGTATCTGCTCCTTTGCTGAGTTCACCTATCTATGCATTAAAATACTATTTTTCAAGTTTGTGAACTTTTAAAGTTACAAACAACTTCTTTTAGTTTTAACTTTTTAAATGGACCATGTTTATAAGGTTTATTCATTTGTTTATTGACTGTAATGAGTCTTCGTTGCTGCACAGGGTCTTTCTCTAGTTGCAGAGAGCAGGCGTTATTTTTTTCTTGTGGTGTGCGGATTTACTGTGTGGCTTCTCAAGGGAGCGCAGGCTCTAGGTGCACAGTAGTTTCATCACATGGGCTCAGAAGTTGTGGCACACAGGCTTCTTTGCTTGGTGGCATGTGGAATCTTTCCAGACCCAGGATTGAACCTATGTCCCTTGTATTGCAATGTGGTTTCTTAACCATTGGACTACCAAAGAAGCCTCTATAAACAGCTGGTTTTAAATCATTGTCTACTATGTTCAATATTGGTATCATTTCAAAATCTTTTTGTTGACTGTTTAGTTTTTTTTTTTTTTTTTGGTATGCTTCTTTATGAGTTTTATTCAGTATAAATATTAGGCTGTATACCTGAAACTAACACAATATTGTAAATCAACTGCACTTCAATTTAAGAAAATTGACTGCTTGGACTTTTGATTTTGAATTACATTTTTAAGATTTTTTTGCATGTCTAGTAATTTTATTGTATGCTTTATATTACAGATTAGCTATAGCAGAAACTCAGGGTTTTGCTACCTTTCTTTTTGTTCTAGCAGATAGTTGAATTACCAACTGATCATCTTAATTTTGTGTGTACTTAAATTTAAGATGTGTGGGGGTATATGTGTAAACAACTCCAAGGTTTTTCCAAAGCCCTTCTAGCTTGGCATGACTTAAACTCTAATGTCTGTGTCTGTGAAGATTTTATAAAGCCTTGTTTCTTAGGTTTGTTAGAGCAGTTCTAGAAGATCAATTCTTCTCATATGTAGTGATTGTGATCCTAACATGTAATCCTGGTGTTTCAGCCAGATGCCCTCTATGATGAACACATTGTTCTATTTTGGATGAATTAAACATTTAAAATCTCCCAATATGACATGCTTGTTTCTCAAGCCTGCAGTAGGTTTGATAAATGGATGCACCCTCTGAGAAGCCTTGAGATTTTGATCTGCGTATATAGCACAGTTGTCATCTAAGGAATCATGGGGGAAACTCTCACAATAATTTCTGAAGCCCTGCAGTTATATAGCTACCTTCTCTTGAACTTATCCTGGAGTTCCAAATGCTTCAGCTGATCTGATCATTTTGCTCAGGGAACCACCATGATTTTTTGGACTCTAGGTCAGTAATAAGGCTGACCATGTTGTTCACCTCATAGTTTTTCCTTTTAATCATAATAAACTTGAACTTCCTGTTGTCTGGTGCCTGAAATGAACTGCCTCATGTATTTTATTTTAAATATTGTTTACAGTGGTAGAACTGATCAAATAGCACTTAATCTGTTATAGGTGGAAGTGAAGTTCTATATATTTTATTTTTGAAAAACAAACAGATTAAATGAGAGAACAATGGTCTATTAAAGTAGCCTACTGATTTTCCCCCTAATTAACCCATCACCATTATATTCCAGCAATTAATATATTATTTTATTATGTCAAGACAGTTTACAGATGGACTTGAAACAGCTAAAGTCTATTTATAGGTAGAGGAACTCATAATGAATTTATTAACAACTTCAGCTGCAGCAAGCTTTCCCTAGAGTTCCTATTCTCTTTTTCAAGCACAGCACTATTCTCTGTTAGCTTAGCTGGGCTTCTAACCTCGCTGAGTTTTGCTCACTCTTGTCTCAGCATCATTTTGTTCTGCTCCAGTGCCTACCCAGCTCAGTTTATTTCGTTTAGTGCTCTCCAAGCTTAGCTCTCTTCTCTGACCTTTCCAATTTGTGCATTTATGCTAAAGACATGATTTGATTCTTTTTTTTTTCAGTAGATTTTGTTTAAGGTACTTCCACTGACCTAGAAAATCATTTAGCCTGCCAGATTTTTAAGAGGCAAACTTAGTCATTAATTAAATAATGAATTGTGGCAAATGTACAAAATTAAGCTTTATAGTTTCTTTAATAATCTGTACAAGTGACAATTTAGATTTAGAAATATAATGCTGAAAGTAATATGAGAATAAGTGATTCTAATAGCATTAGAATAGCTACAGTTTAGGTGAGCATTATGGGAATGTAAATTCGAAGCAATTCTATGAACTGCTTTGAATATGAATTCATAAAATAATTTGTATACATTTTACGTTCTGAATACTACTTTATGGTGAAATAGTTTCTTCTGGTCAGTTTTACTGATACTGAAGGGGTTATAAAGATGAGGTATTTGGGGTTGATTAGAATCAGCTACTCATTCATGATATCCTGGCAACAGATGATAATCCTCACAGTGGGAATTTGATCCTAGCAGAAAAGCATATGGAGAACAGTAGGTCCAAAGAAAATATTCATCTAGTCTGCCTATTCACACTGTTCAGGCGCAATAAAAGGATTTTGTAATAAATTCTCACTTGAGGTTTTTAAAATCAACTGGTAATTCTGATCTGAGCAGGAAACTACGGAGAATCAAAAATGTACACTATTGCTTATATGCTATTGGTAACCTACTTTGAAGCCAGTTTGATTATTTATTTGAAGTGAAAGAATACTGAATGCATATAACAGGGGAATTAAGTTTACCATATTAACACAGTATTCTGGCTTTTCAATAAATATTTATGAGCAAAATGAAGATATGTATACACTTTTTGAAACAAACTTTTCATTGTGCTAAACAGTTCTTTTTACTTTGACCAGTAAGGTCTTACATGTTATAAATCTCTCAATCATACACTTTCAAAAAATGCTTTCTTCTTTATATTTCAGGTGACTAAAAAAAAAAGTTCAAAGTAAGTAAAGGCTCAATTTGTTCTTTAGTTTACTTTATAAATATCTTTCTTATATTTTAATCAGTGTCTATCCTGGATTTTCAGTGCTAGCCAGCCCCATAGCAAAAGCATTAGTGGCATAAAACTACAATCATTATTTTATTGGGTGACATAATGAAGAAGTGAATATGGAAACCACAAAAATATTAATTCTGGCCTGGGTCTGTCACTAACTAACTAGACTATATTACAGTATTTTCTCATTTGCAAAAAACCAAGTGTTTGACTGTGTATTACCAAATATTGGTGTAATATGACACCAAAAATGTATATTCAGTTCAATTCAGTTCAGTCATTCAGTCGGGTCTGACTCTGCAACCCCATGGACTGCTGCATGCCAGCCTTCCCTATCCATCATCAACACCCGGAGCTTGCTCAAACTCATGTCCATTGAGTCAGTGATGCCATCCAACCATCTCATCCTCTGTCATCCCCTTCTCCACCTGCCTTCAATCTTTCCCAGTATCAGGGTCTTTTCAAATGAGTCAGTTCTTTGCATCAGGTGACCAAAGTATTGGAGTTTCAGCTTCAGCATCAGTCCTTCCAATGAATATTCAGGACTAATTTCCTTTATATTGACTGGTTGGAACTCCTTGCAGTCCAAGGGACTCTCAAGAGTATTTTCCCAACACCACAGTTCAAAAGCATCAATTGTTTGGTGCTCAGCTTTCTTTGTAGTCTAACTCTCACATCCAAACATGACTACTGGAAAAACCACAGCTTTGACTAGATGGATCTCTGTCAGCAAAGTAATATCTCTGCTTTTTAATATGCTGTCTAGGTTGGTAATAACCTTTTTTCCAATGAGCAAGCGTCTTTTAATTTCATGGCTGCTGTAACCATCTGCAGTGATTTTGGAGATCAAGAAAAGAAAATCTGTCAATATTTCCCCATTTGCCATGACGTGATGGGACCAGATGTCATGATCTCAGTTTTTGAATGTTGAATTTTAAGCCAACTTTTCAATCTCTTCTTTCACTTCCATCAAGAGGCTGTTTAGTTCCTTGCTTTCTGCCCTAAGGATGGTGTCATCTGCATATCTGAGGTTATTGTTATTTCTCCCAACAATCTTGATTCCAGCTTGTGCTTCATCCAGCCCGGCGTTTTTCATGATGTGCTTTGCATATAAGTTAGATAAGCTGGGTAACAATATACAGCCTTGACATACTCCTTTCCCAATTTAGAACAGTCTGTTGTTCCATGTCCATTTCTAACTGTTGCTTCTTGACCTGCATACAGATTTCTCAGGTTTTACTATATTTTATAAATATATTATATTACATTTGAAGAATTTATAATTGTTTCTTAAAGTGATGAATCTCTACCACTGAAATCAGTCAAGCAAATATAATGGTATCTATTTATCAGAAATACTACAAAGGAGTTTTCTACATAATATGGAATCCCTGTGAATTACAAACTCTACTGATTAATCAGAAGTGAATAAATTTTTCCTATAAATAAAATCATTATTAACATTTTCAGTTTGTCAGATACTAAAGTACAATAGTGTCTCTTTGTTAATTTATCTGTATATATGGAGCCAGAATACTGGAGTGGTTTGCCACTCCTCCAGAGAATCCTCCCAAGCCAGGGATTGAACTCACATCTCTCATATCTCCTGCTTTGGCAGTGTGATTCTTTACCACTAGTGCCCCTGGAAAGGCCAAGCCTGAAGTTAATCGGATGAAATTCTCAGGAGAAGGTACAAGGTAAAACAAAAATTAAACTTCTTTCCATCTAGACATAAATATCATATATTTAATAAAGAACAAACATTTAAAAAATTTCAAGAAGTGGGCAGTTCACTTTATTGGGCAGTTCATTTGGACAACATATTCAGAGTTTCTTAATCTCAGGGTTCATCTTTTGTAATGCTCTGCCTCTATCCACAGGCAATTCACAGCCTTTAATGTGTCACCATGAGAGAATCAGAACTTGAGAAATTGATACAATGTATTAGTCACATGTGTTGTTATGATTAGTACCCTTGTCTCTAACCAAAAGGCCCTGTGTTTGTCTGCTAAGGTATGGATAATCATGAGAGGGTGACTGATTTTAATTTTGATTCTATAATAAAGGTAAAATCTCAGACCCTTCAAACCTCCTGGCTTGACATTTAATCATGTGAAAATATTACATATCAAAAATGTCCTGTTTTAAAAAGAATGATTTCAATAAGTATTGTTTCATAAATATAATGTACATTACTTTGTTGTTTAGTCACTAAGTTGTGTCTGAATCTTTTGGGACTCCATGGACTGTAGCTCACCAGGCTCCTCTGTCCATGGGATTTCTCAGGTAAGAATACTGGAGTGGATTTCCTTTTCCAGTGGATCTTCCTATCCAGGAATAAACCCCACATGAACTGCATTGACAGGTGGATTCTTTACCTCTGAGCCATCAGGGAAGCCCATAATATATATATTTTGGATAATTTTTAATGTATATATTTTTAATGTAATGATGAAATGTATATCATCCACAATGATAATGTGGAACAAAATGTGGAATTTTTTATATTTTGGGGATGGGATAGATATATAATGTAGTTGAATTCACAATATTGTGTATACCACAACATTGGAAAGCAATTATTTTCCAATAAAAGTATCTAGAAAAAATAAATAAAAGGTACAACATATTACAGATGTCTAGGCAACATTGTGAATTTCCATTTCTTCTATTCTTTCACCTATTTCTACTAATCTTTGTTATTTGTGCCATTTGACTGAGGTATAAATGGCCATAGACTCCCAATGACTGATAGTGTGAAGTTCATATACAAATATTCCTAGTAAATATTTAGTTAAAATTAAAGCTATGAAAATAAATATCATAATTGTTTAAGATCTATGATAAAATCTGATAATAATTTCTAGTGTAATGTTCCCTAACAGTCTAGTAAAATGCTGATGAAAAATGCCTTAGAATGGAAACACCACAACTAGGGCATAAGAAGGAGAGATTTGGGTAGTATTTGTAACTAAATCTGTAGATCTAGCTATACTTTGTACTCCTGTTGCCAGAAGACTAAAGAAGTAAAGCTAGGGACTTACCACTTGGTGGTCCAGTGGTTTAATCTCCATGCTTTCAATGCAAGGTGTGTGTGGGTTCCACTGCTTTTCAGGGAACTAAGATCCTACATGCTGTGAGGCATGGCCAAAAGAGTTTCTAAAAGGAAAGTTCATTATATCGGGGACTTCCCTGGTGGTCCAGTGGTTAGGATTTCATGCTTCTGCCACAGGCAGTGTGGGTTTGATCTGGTTTGAGAAGTAAGATTCTGAAAGAAACAGAGTCAAAAAAGAAAAAAAAAAAAAAAGAAAGAAAAAGGACATAAATTTTCTGTCCAAAGCTGTGAATAGCATATTTAGTGTTCCAGTCTTACAGAAACAATTTGCCTTCACTGTTTAAACACAAATATTTTCAAGCACAAAATTATAAATGTGAGTCCCATGAAATTCTTCCTTCAGCTTCATAAGCTAAAATCTAATCAAGATACAACATCCTTCTCTAGAAAGTATTAATCATAATTTATGCTTGAGTTTGGTAGAAATATAACTTTATAGAATTCTTTAACTCATCTAAAATTTTATTTTCAGTTGCCATCCCACTGAATTGGTGAAAAACCTTGAGAACTGGACATGGAAAAACAGATTTGTTCCAAATTGGTAAAGGAATACGTCAAGGCTGTATATTGTCACCCTGCTTATTTAACTTATATGCAGAGTACATCATGAGAAATGCTGGACTGAATGAAGCACAAGCTGGAATCACGATTGCTGGAAGAAATATCAGTAACCTCAGATATGCAGTTGACACTACGGTTATGGCAGAAAGTGAAGAACTGAAGAGCCTCTTAATGAAAGTGAAAGTAGAGAGTGAAAAAGTTGGCTTAAAACTCAACATTCAGAAAACTAATATTGTTACATCTGGTCCCATCACTTCATGGGAAATAGATGAGGAAACTGGAAATAGTGAGAGACTTTATTTTTGTGGACTCCGAGATCACTGCAAATGGTGACCGCAGCCATGAAATTAAAAGATGCTTGCTCCTTGGAAGAAAAGTTATGAACAACCTAGACAGCATATTAAAAAGCAGAGACATTACTTCGACGACAAAGATCCATCTAGTCAAAGCTATGGCTTTTCCAGTAGTTATCTATGGGTGTGAGATTTGTACTATAAAGAAAGCTGAACACCGAGGAATTGATGCTTTTGAACTGTGGTGTTGGAGAAGACTCTTGAGAGTCCCTTGGACTGCAAGGAGATCCAACCAGTCCATTCTAAAAGAAATCAGTCCTGAGTGTTCATTGGAAGAACTGATATTGAAGTTTTAACTCCAATACTTCGGCCAACTGATGCAAAAACTGACTCCTTGGAAAGGTCCCTAATGCTGGAAAAGATTGAAGGCATGATGATAAGGGGACAACAGAGGATGAGCTGCTTGGATGGCATCACAGACTCAATGGACATGAGTTTGAGTAAACTCCAGGAGGTGATGATGGACTGGGAAGCCTGGTGTGCAGCAGTCCTTGGGGTTGCAAAGAGTCGTACATGACTGAGAGACTAAACTGAACAGTAAGTTGCAGTTCACATTCCAGATAGTAATTTAATAGACTATCTTCATAGGGGACCATCATGTGGAAAATGTTCTTGAGGAGATCAGAGTTGAAGAAATGCTGAATGAGGCTAGACACAAAAAAATACATTGTACAGAGTAAAGGTAGCTTCTACATATGATCAATGAAGAATAAATGAAGAAAATTTGCTGAATTGTAATAAAAATTTCACCTTAGAGCTCGGTGGGTGATACATTTGATCACATAATAATATCAGATTTTGAAAACAAAAGAAAACATACAAACCTCATAATGTAATTTAGATTTAATGTGTCACTTTAAATTTCTGAGGACTTCCCTGGTGGCTCAGATGGTAAATAGTCTGCCTGCAATGCAGAGGAAACTCAGGTTTGACCACTGGGATGGGAAGACCCCATGGAGAAGGAAATGACAACCCCTCTCAGAATTCTTGTCTGGAGAATTCCATGGACATGGGAGCCTGGTGTGTTACAGTCCACGGGATTTTAGAGTCAGACAGAATTGAGAGACTAACACTTTCACTTTTGCTTTGTTTCCGAAGAGCCATTTCTGCACTGCGATGTAGCACCATCACTGCAAGAAGACTCTCCAACAATTACACTAAATCACTGTATTGTGGAAATTATGTTAAGTTATAGAACTTATTATTGTTCTCTGATATTTTTAATTTCTATATTTGGTTGACCACTTTTCCTCCAATTATTCTGTATCATGTTATCTACTTATAAGGATAGCTACAACACCTTTTTTGAAAAGTATTTTTCAATCCCTGGAGAAATTCTGGCAGAATAAATCAAGATCATTAATTCTACCTTTATTAATACCTGCCATAATTAACACCAACTAAGGTGTTAAAATGAACAAACCAGTCACACATGCATCAGCAGCATGCATGAGACACAGCTCTCAGCAAAAATTCCTCCTTTTCAAACAGTATTGATTTGTGTGTTGCAAGACAGTTTGGTTTTCATCCAAGTGTTATTTTTACAATGTTTGTTTACTTCTTAAAGCACAGCAGACTGAAGGATAGAGCAGTGGGGCTTCCAACCCAGATTATCAATTCTCACTTCCCATTGACTACAGTTTCTCTCCTAGCTATCTGTACTTCATGGGGAATGACCACTCAGGTCCTTTGTTTATATCTCTTGTCACAGTTCAAAACCTTTATCTTTTTTAGTGGACTCTCCCCACTGGTATCCCACCACTGATTTTTCCACCAGTCATTTGCTACTCTAACACTTGTATACCAGATGGCTTAAATGGCTGAGCATGTATTTGCTGAGTGAACATAAGGAAAGCTGTCACTTGGCTTATTTCTCTTTTATTACTAACATTTTGCCATTGATGATTAGACAAGGCTATGCTTGATGGAAAGAACAAGTCCTGAACTTTATGTGCTGTCTAATATAAAGTAATTAACTTTTTATTCCCATTGTTTAGAAGACCTTTTAATGAAATCAGTAATTTGGTTGTGACATCTTTGCATTCTCTCTCTCTCTCTC